>JARJPL010000157.1:0-68366 GCA_030782805.1 Aschersonia sp. MBC 622
GGCATTGTCGAGGGCGGCGGGCGGGCGTACCGCAGCGGGGAGCTCGCCTGCTGCCGCTGCTGCTGCTGCTGACGGCTGCGCGCCGGGGTGGAGAGCCTCGAGGAGCGGCGGAGCGGCGACGAGGACGCCAAGGCGGCGGCGGCGGCGGTGGCGGCGTTCCTTGGCGTGGTGGAGGTAACGGCGTCGGCGGGGTCTGCAAAGAGGGCCTGGCGCAGGTTCCAGAGGAGCTGGCTGACGACGGCCGGCGGAAAGTAGACGTAGCGGCGGACGGGCCCGTGGATCCAGTCCTCGGCGCGCATGTCGTCTTCTTGAGCGGGGTTGTTGAGCTCGTAGACCTGAGCGACGCGGTAGGACCAGACGCCGCGGCCGCCACAGCCATTGTCGCGGCGGGGATCGAAGTTGGCGCCGCCGCCACTGCTGCTGCCGTCGGTGGCGGCGGCGGCGACGCAGGCGAGGTAGCGGAGGACGCCGTCGTGCAGTATCCAGAAGCGAACGACCTGCGCGGGGATCTTGAATGGCAGGACGACGGCGTCTTGGTGGCCCGAGAGCAGATTGGCGAGTGTGCCGTGCGATAGCGGCAGGAGGATGTCAGTGCGGGCCGAGGCGGGCGTGAAGCCCTGCAGCGTGGCGAGGGCGACGCGCTGCGACTCAAAGGGGACACCCTGCGTGTCTACGGGCTCCGGGTGGTGGAGCGGTCGTCGGAGCGGCGTGCCGTGAGCCGTCTCCGGGATGTCGTGGGAAAGCGTAGGCTGCGGTGGCTTCCGCTTCGGCGGCAGCTTCGCCGTGACCGAGGGCTTCAGGGCCGATGGCGGAGCGGACTCTGGCGTGACGACGGTTCCAGATGAGGGCGGGGGACTCGAGGTGCGAGGCCGTCGGGGCGATGCCGCCGCTGACGAGGACGATGGTGCGTTGCCGGCACGTGGAGTGCCGCTCCATTTGCGCACGCTCGACTGTAGCTGGTCCATGAGGAGCTGCGTCTCGGCACCCGCTGCGAACCGCGACTCTTCCGCCTCGTCTCCAGTGGCGTCGCTCTCCGCGCCAAAGTCGTCCGAGTCGTCGTCCGAGTCGGGGATTTCCCGCTCCTCGGTAATGACAGCCGCGGCTACATCTTCTTTCGGTGGTGGTGGCGATTGCCTGGCTGGTTCAGGTGTCGTTGGTAAAGGCTGCTGGCTCGCCGCCGGGACAATCTGGGAGACTGCGCCGTAAAACCGCTCCTCAACCTGCCCGGCTTGGCTTTGAGTCTGCAGTGGTGCTGGGTCAGCTTCCTCTTCGCTCTCCGCAGAGGTGTCGACTTGTATTGATGCTGGTGCGGCAGCGGCAGCCTGTGGTGCAGATTCCTCTGCTGGTGTGCTGAAGACGTCCGTCTGCGTCTGCGACGGCATGCTATGCCGCGCCTGCGTGCCCCCAACCGAGCTCCAGCCCTCCGTGGCGTACGAGTCCTCAATCACCAGCTCCGGCTTCTTGGCCGGGCTGACGCGCTTCGTCGGCATCCCTGTGAGCTCGAGTATCGGCTTCATTGGACTCTTTTGCTTGCGTCGTTGGGACCCCAACGACGGTGACAGAAACGAGTTGGGCGCGCCATAGATGGCGGCGATTCGTGTCGGAGATGGCGAGATGTGCTGCGCCGAGGGCGGCAGGTCGAAGCGGATGCTCTTGATTGGCGTCTGCGGCACGATGGACTCTTCGCGAGGCTGCTGCTGCTGACTGATTTGTGTCCCTTGCCTCCTCCTGGTGCGACGTTGTGGCGACGGGCTGTGATCTTCCCATACTTGAGTCGCTGCAGAGATAGACTCGGCAGCTGTGCTTCTTTTGCTCGCGTGCGTGCCCATGGTTGGGCTCTGCGGCTCCTCTGTACCAAGCCACTCGAGGAAGCCGCCGTCGTCGTCAGCTTCGACGACGCCGTTTAGCTCCTCGTCATCCGAGTCGGCGATAAAAGATGTCGTGCGACCGATGAACTGGGTTAGGGTCTGCGTATGGTAGCGAGACCTGGATGGTCCGGCGAGTGGCGAATCGCCCAACGTCCTTCGTCGCGATGACTTGCTCTCCTTCATGGTGCTCCTGCGGTGCTCTTCTCCCAAAGTTCGTCTGCGCTTCGTCTTTGCCGTTTCTATAAATTCCAGTCCACGATGCGCCCTCGCAATAGGTTCCTCGTCCTCTTCGTCTTCTGCTTCAGTGTCCAGCACTCGCTCCTCCTCCTCCTCCTCCTCCTCCTTCTCCTGCTTCTCTTTACCCTCCTCTTCCCCTTCCTCTTCCCCTTCCTCTTCTTCTCGCTCTAGATATTCTAGAGGTTGTAGCGGCGCAGGCTGCACCCCAGGTGATCTCCTCCGCTTGGTGCCTTTCGGTACATTATTCTCCTTTTCCGCTTCCGCCTCATCCGTCTCTTCAACCTTGTCCAAATCCCCAACATCGCTCGCATCCGATAGCTCCACCACGTCTTCTTCTTCCTTGAAACTGGAGGCAAAGTCGTACTGCGTAAGCGTCTTTTGTTTTAGATTGGACGTCGGGTGCGCGTTGCTGCCTAGTTGGATTTCCTTGTCGTCGTCGTCTTGGTCCCCACGGCCGCTACTCCTGCGATTTTGTCTGCCATATGTGCGAATTCTCCGTCTTCGAGCAGGAAACTGAACTTGTTTGAGTGATGGTGTCGATTTGTAGGCGATGCTCGATGGAGGGGCTGCGCCGCCCGATCGTGTATGTGGCGTCATGTCTGGGATGTGTAAAACAGAAGTCGTGTGTCGAGTTGTGGTCCAGCGCAAGAACTGAGCTTGCGAACAACCCCTTTAAAACTTGTCCAAGGACCCAATAGCCACAAGTCGAGCAGGATGTCGCGCTGCGATGGCCCCGTTAATGGCTTGCTATCGTGTAAAGTGGAGGATTGCGGTGTAAGTGGACGCGCACAGGATGGCTCAAAAGACGCGGTCAACGCGTCCACTTTAATTAGTCCCGCCAAAGCCAATGCCGTGTAACTCGTTGCATATGTACATGCTGGGCACAACGCTACATGAAACTGGCAAAGAATCCACGACAGAAAAAAAAACCCAATTCTGAGACTTCGAGTTTCAATGCTTTCTATTCTGTTTGAGCACTGGAATTATGATTTCTGGCCAGCAGAGTTGCTGATGCGCACAGAATCCGGCCTTACACATGCAAGCTTTGCACTATCAACAGTTCCAAGTCCAGATGCTCGTAATCGTACACGCAATAAAAAAATTACATCTAGATTGCCCTGCTCCCTTCTCCAACCACCGTCGTAAGCTTCAATCACACACGTATACCCTCTGATCATTTATCCCGAAAGGCTGCCTTGACTTCCGCTCTAGGCCATTCAAACGGCACATCGCCTCCGTAAACGTTCGTCGTTACGTTGCCAATTCTGGTCTCGACCTTGCCGTAAAAATTCTCGCACTCGGTCAGCACCTTGGTAACGAGGCCTTGGCTGAGTGCAGGCTCATCGGCGTCGCCAAAGTGCTTCTCAACACGCTTGCGCAGAGCATCGATGCCCTTGCGGAGATCCTTGGCATCGTACATGCTGAGCACCTTGACAAAAACGGACTGGCTGTTCGATGGCTGTCTAGCAATGGCAGTAGGTGACTTGCCCGTCTGAATCTGTGCCTCGATATTTTCAAGATGATCCAGCAATTTCCCTAGCGGCCGCCGCATGACAGAATCGAGATATAGTTCCATGTGCTCATGATAGTCGTTATTTGCCTGGTTTTTCCAGGTTTCAAGCACGTCCAAGCCCCGCGAATCCGTTTCTTCAAGGAAATGGTTCATGTTCTCAACTAAAAGGACATGTTTGTTGAGAGCTTCCTTGCCTTCGGGATCAGTCGTAGTGGCCCCTGAAGCACCACCGGCTGTATTGTCGCGGGCAATGGCCTGTAGTAAGTCGAACATCTCTTTCAATATTTGGTCATATGCGCCGTCGATCATGCGCCGTAGCGGTAGGTTTGGATCTAAGCCGTCAATCATATTCTCAACTGCAGTGAGGAAAGTTGGGAATATACGAATGATCGAGATGACGCCCTTGCGCTTGTTCACCTTGACCTTGGTATCACGAATGGCCTGAACCTGGTCTTCGACAAACTTCTTGAAGTGGCCTTCGAGTGAACTGTGCACTTTCTGCATCGTCATATTCAGAAAATCCTGGTTTGACGGGCCCAGTTCAGACATCTTCTTCTCGAGAAGTGCCAGGACTCCGACACCTTGTAGTGGAAATTGGCCGAGAACCCATTCCGCCAGACGTTGAATATCAATTTCCAAGAATGAAAAGATGAATTCCATGGAACTAGTAACGCGTCGGCCCACATCGCGGATAGGTTCCTTAATCCGATGGCGCTTCAAATCACCACCCCGGCGATTGTGAGGGGGTGTTGCCGCCACCGCGTCTGGGAAGTCAAGCGATTCTAGCGTTGTGGCGTGGAAGAAGTCGATGATGAAATTTTGTTCCATCTCGACTAGTGGGAGGAGATCGTCTAGGACAGCACCAAATACTTCAAATGGCATAGTACGACCTTCTCCTGCGCTTTTCTCAACAGCGCGCGACGAACTGCCATCTGCAAGCGGCGATCGCAGAGCTCTCGCTAATGTTTGACTTCTCTTAACTGTCAGTTTTCTTGCTGCCGTCGCAACGCCTTCCTGTTGTTTCTCAGCTTGCGAAGAGAACAGAATACCGGCTTCGTCGCCCGTCATCTTCCTTGCATTCTTACGCCAGTGCGCGATGACGTTTTGAAATTCGGACCTATAAAGCGGCTGGCTCTTTTCCTGATATATTTGAAGAACGCGGTTCCAGTTCTCCGAGTCAACATCTCTTGCATACAGCATCAACGGACTATACTTCCAGAGAAGTTCTCTTCCAATATCGTGATAACTGGCATCGGCCTTTTTTGATAGAGCACCATCCAGAGCCCGCTGTGTTTCCGCATATGCTTCTTCAAATTGCCTTGCCATAAATTCGACAAGACGGCGCATGAAAAGTCCACTCTCCTGCATATACATTTGCTTCTTCTGTTGTACGATGCGCATCTGGCCGTAATTGCTATCAAGGCACGCGTCGAGACTCGTTTCTTGTTCGACTCGGCCGCCTTCGCCCCCTACTTTTCGCTTCGGGTCGATCTTGGCCATTGCCCTAAAGAGCACAACAAGAGATGCCTCTGCATCTTCCAGGCCACGCAAATTGTCGAGCGGTGCGAGTTGCAGGGCCTCAAGATCACTGCTTGTGATGGCGCAGGTCTCGAGAAGGGACTCGAGCTCTTTCTTAAGTAGCTTCTGGTTTGCAGTTTGGACCTGCAAACCTTGGCCTTGCGCTTCAATGTACGTGATATCGTCTGACAATGTCGAAAGTTCCACGGAATATAGAGTCAGGAGGTTATCCAGCTCTTCACATTCAGCAATGGCTAAATTGACACCGTCTCTGATGGCGTCAACTCGTTCATCGTCCTCGCGGAATCGCGCAAGCCAACCGCCAGCCTGCGCCTTGTTCAGTTCTCTCTCAATGTCGATTTTCAGTTCTTCGACATTGTGCGAACGCATTCTGTCGCCAGGGATCCAACCAAAATAATCGAGCCATTTCCCAAATTCTTGACTTCGCCCATCTAAAAGTGCTGGGTCAACTCCGAGCGCCTGAAGGTACCTCGAGTCGTGACTGGCCGCAGCTGCTCGAGCTGCTTTTTCTTTGGCTGCCGCTTCTGCCTTTTTGAGAGCACTTTCGCTGGCGCCTCCCTGCTTCGGCGTCTGAGTTTCTAACACTGGTGGCGGCGTGGGAGTAACCGTCACTTGGGGTACGTTGGACTCTTGGGGTGGTGGCATGGGGGCAGTAGGTTGAGGAGAGGTAGCGACCACACCGAGCTGAGGACTGGTCGCAGACGTAGCAGCAGTGAATGCGGCGGTTGATGCAGAAGCTATAGCTGCTGGCTCAGTTTCGGGAGTGTCTGGTTGTTGATCTCTCGAAATTGGTCGTGGGGGCGCTGGCACAACGCCAGTAATACCATCGGGACCATCGGTCGTCTTCTGCTGCGCCATTCGCAATCTCTCTGCTGCACCACCAGGGCGTGGTTTAAATGCTGAAGCAGCGGAAGCAGCATTTGCAGCTTTCCAGAACGCGCCAGCAATATCACCTCTTGACCTTTTTGATTTGATCATGGGCCCTAGACCAGGTCGCGATTCTTCTGTGGGTTCAGCGGGCACTGGTGGTGGCTGAGCGACTTCTTCGACAGGCGGAGACATGGGATCGCCTTTACTATTCATGTTCGCCATTGCCGGAGATGTCATGCCAGGCGGCTGCGCGGGTTCCAGTGAGGGCCCGCCCTCCAAAGTCCGCCCGAACGCGCCCTTCATGGGTGAGTTTCGATCACTACTACGAAGTGGCGGGTATACGGGCTCCTTCTTGTTGATCGGACTATTTAGCGGCGGGGGCACAACATCCCTATCCATCGGGCGCGAGGGATCCATAGGGGGTCGACGACGTTCGGGAGGCGGAACATCAGAGCCCTGAGGCGTGATGGGTGGCTGCTCTGGGACATCACGAGGGTCACCATACCTACCTGGCGTGGAGGGAAGGTTGGGTCCGTTGCGCGACCTAGGGGGCTGACTAGCGGTGTCTTCACTGCGCGCTGAGGCCGAGATGTTTGTAGCAAAGGAGTCCTGGCTTTTGTTGGCTTGCGCAGCCCATCGTGGTGGCGGCGGTCGGTCCGCTCGCTCCTTGGAGAATGAGGACTCAAAGCTACCAGCTGGCGAGTTGGCGCCATTCAGAGGAGGGCGAAAGGGCGCCTTTTGAAACCTAGAGGATTCGGGGGTCGCTTGGCGGGGTAGACCAGAAGGCATTGATAGACCGGGCGAAAGAGCCGAGTCTTGCCCTGGAGGTCCTTGAGAAACAGGTGTCGTCGCATTTGGTCTCGGAGGTGCACTGACTTGGCGTCTACCCGCCCCAATGACTTGGTCTTGCTCTCTGGGGTCGAATCCAGTCAGCTCGGGAACCTTCCCACCCGTGTATTTGCTGTAGATCTTAATCAAGCTCGCGACAAAGAATTTCTTTTCCTTGTCTGTTTGTGCTTGCCAATAGTATTGTTTCCCTAGGGTGACTGTAAAACCAGTTTCTCCACCCCATTCTCGCAGGTTAGGGTTAACCTGAGGCCCGGTGTAGGATTCGATGTGGCTGAGATCATCGAGATTCCAGGTCTTGCCAATTGAAAAGGTCCCGTTGGGATTTTCTTTAGATTTATGCATGCGCACCCGTCCTGATTGACGGACGGCAACGATGATGACACGAGGCTTCTCGGAATCGGGGGTCCGGGCTTGGGGAGGAGGGGGTGACGTAGGGTGCGTCGAGTATTCTGTGATTCTTATATGGGTGATGTATGTCTCGATTACTGCAAAAGAATCAAATTAGCGCATGTCTGGAGATGCCCAAATCCATCATGCCTTGTGTAAATAATGCGGGCGTGAAGAATGTGCAAGCTTACTGGAGCCGTCTTGGTCTTTTTTGCTGAAGCAGCTCTCGATGATGCGACGCTTCTCATCCTCGAATCGCTCGGCCCTACTGGCCACCGCGCCAGAGCCGGCTCCGTTTGCGCGGTCCATGTCCGAATGCGAGAGTTATCATCAAGCAGAGGTCGATATTTGATGTCGCGGCATAATGGTGCAGCCAGCAGCGACACAGACGAGTGATGTCGGGAATACTATGTTTGGAGGTGGCGGGAGTGTCGCGGCTGGAGTTCAGGAGTGCGGGAACGCGATGGTGGGTCTGCCTTGAGCTGGGGCATGGGCCATGGACCATGGACCATGGACCATGCCTGGTCGACGTTCAAGTCGATTGGGCTACAGACTACCTACCAAATTTTGGGGGGTGGCTTTTGATACTTTTTTATTGAAGTCCACTTTCCCTTTTGTGAAACTCATTCAGACATATGAGGGTCGTCTGCCCGGAAACCCACTCGAGCGGTAGGGACAAAACTCCAGGCCAACTTGTTAGCGGCAGAGCTCACTGACGATACCCGAGCCGCAGCATGAACGCCCTGCAGGCCCCTTGACCCCCCGATAACAGGTGCTCGAAGATGTTAGGCCATGGCAACCGCCACTGACAATGTATTACGTAATGCAGCTACAGAATCCAATAATCCATGGCAATTCTGTGCTTTATATCATTCTGTACTTTGAAAGATTCATCCTGAAAAGGGAGTTCATCCTACTTCATCAAGGCTCTGCTCTGCAGTAAACCCCTCTCGGCGCTGCGGTGACCTGCTAATACGCCTGCTTTCGCTGTACCCTCCCCCCGCCCCCCGTTCCCTGTTAAGGGACCTACCCAGCCTCCATTTCATCATAGCCGCTTCTCAACAATGGCCTTTATCTTTCTTATATCCGCAGCCTCGACTGTTCTGCCCTTGAATCCAGTCATGCTCGTGCCCATGAATATTGCATTATAAATCGCTTCTTCGGTCGCATCAGCCGCCGACTCGAACAGGCCATTGATGGAATCATTATCCGCCATCTGCACCGTCAACGGGCTAGGCTGCAACGGGTTGACGGGACGTGAGACTTGGCCCGACATGGAGATTTCCTGGTACGGAATCTTGTTTGCCGTGGAAAAGGCCAGGAAAATATCGCCAGAGGTGTTGTTGCCATAGCCACCCACTTTGGCGAGACCTACTGTAGCACGCTTTGCCAGTCGCTGCAGCTGGATGGGCAGCAGGGGCGCATCCGTGGCTATGACAATGATGATGCTTCCGTCCTTTCTGACTTCCTTCTCAGATGTCTTGATCTCTCCTTTCTGCACTGCCTCCCGCTCTTCCTTGAGGATAGCCCCAACGGGGACACCGCCGACGTGAAATGTATCGGCGCCACCGTAGTTGGCCTGCACAAGCACACCGACCGTATAGTCGAGCTCGTTGCCAAATTCGTCGACGCCCTTGACAATTCGACTGCTTGATCCTGTGCCAGCCTTGAATCGATGACAGATCATGCCAGTCCCGCCTCCTGTGCAACCCTCGGGCACAGCATCTGATGAGGCATTCTTGATGCTATCAATGACATGCTGCGGTGTCAGGGGAAAACGGCTATGATCACTAAGGAATCCATCGTAAGTCTCCCCGATGATCGGGACAATAAATAGAGGCATCTCGCCTTCGTCGTCCAGATGATACCGGTAGCAGTACTCATAGATGCCTCGGTAGGCATCGCCAACTGTGCCAGTCGACGTCAATAGGATCGGCGATGTAATGAGACCAGTTTCCTCAATCCAGTGTGATCCTGTCAGTTCACCACACCCATTAAATCGGAATACTCCAGAGAAGCCGCAGTACTTGTGCCAGTCTCGTCTTGGGAGAATTGTTGTAAGCCCACTATTGACGTTCTTGTCCTCGGACTGAATAGTCGTGACGTCGACCAGCACGCCAGGAACGTCGGTAATGGAGTTGAGCTTTCCTGGGCTGAATCGACCTAGGCGAAGTCCCGGTATCGCCTCACGCACTCTCGTTCGACCTGAGTTTGATTCGCTCTGAGCCATAGTTTCCGATGATGCTGATGCTTCCTTCGTGCCGTCAGCAGCGGCGGCGCTGGCGGCGGCGTGGGCAAAGTGGTGTTGGTGGCGGCGGCGCAGCTAGAAAATAGGTAGCAAATACCTTACCTACCTAGGTAGGCACAGCGCGTTTTGCAAAAGATACTTATATTTATATGCGACTAGCCTTATGAACCCAGGTATCACATTGAGCCCCTAGTAACTCACGTGCACCCGTCCTCCTAGCAGCAGCATGGTCTGTGCCCGTAGCAATCCTTTAAAAAGCTCCCTACTGAGGTGCCAATTTAATAGTACGACGTATCAAACTTGATATGAACGAGGGCGTAATCGATTCTGCGATAGAGCAAGGGCAATGCCACAATTAATTCGTGTATTCAGAGCGCTACCAAAGGAACTCTTCCGCGTGAATAATGGTGTGGCAGTGAAGCTGCGGCCGTCGTCACCACAACGACACTCCTTTGACATACACGTCAGCGGTGGTTTGGTCCAAGCGAAAGCGTTATACCCGGAAACGTACAAAGGTTGGTCAAATTGCTGCACATGCTTTCGAGTAGACGGTCGTCTAACTGAAAGGGCGCAGCACCGAATGGGGCGTCCCTGAGACCCAATTCTCCTTATCAGCAACTTCTCGTCAAGAAACTCTTCAAAGGCGATGATGTTCGGATATACTCCATACCTAAAGGTATTTCGGAGAAGCAGATTTTACGATGCAGAATATCATGCCAAATTTTGCTAGGAATGCCTCTTCCCGAGAGCCTGTTGCTTGTACACGAGCGTTCCGACCACTACTCCCTGCAACCAGCGCGAAACATGCCGCTAGAAGGTAGATTCGCCCAAGACCTGCCGCAACATGTCAGAACTAACAGAGCTGCCAGAGGCGAACCGGGAAATGACAGAATTCCTACTGGGCAATGCTCTTGTCTATACAAAGAGCCAGTGGCTCCATGCATACCCTGAACCGACAGACTTTGATGGCACGCCACGATAGTTCCTCACGACACTGATCCATCTCACCAATTGCCGTATCAAGTCACTGCTCAAATCGTGCAGAACAACCCTATTTACACGTTCTTCCAAGCCTCTTCCGCGTTGTCACTCGCAGCTTCAAATGGATGTGAAGCTAGCCACGACTCGACAGACTCCTTTGTGGCAGCGCTGTCGAAGAAGTCGTCCAGAGAACGGTTCAAGTCTGGCGTTGTTAGTGGTACATCCTGTAGCCGATGCGAAAAGGGGCGTCAAACCTCGCAGTGACATTCCGCGAGATGGCTGCAGACTAAACCATGCAAGGTGCTCGTAGATGAGAATTAAACTCTCTGGGATGGAAGTTCCTAGAAGAGGTCAGTCAGCCCGGGATAATGTAACATCATCTTTCAGAATATACCTTTCGGAATTGTATAAATTCGCGGTACGTCCACAGTTTCACCAGCATCTTTCAGGTCAAGAAATTCATCATAATGATTTCTGGTAAATTCCTGCATCGAAAATGTGTTGGGAAACAACGTTGCGCCGTTGGATTCTAGTAGCGGCGCGTCGCGCTCCGTTTTAGCACTGAGATAATGGGCATTCATTGAGAAAATAAGCCAGAGACTCTCACCATGTCGTTCCAATTTTGGATAGACGAGTCCGTCAGCGGCTACCTCGACTCCGTCATCGTAGAGATCCTGCGGTCTGTTGCCGATTTCTTTGCGATCAAACAGACTCGGGCGGTTTGCGCGCCGGTAATAGTGCAGGGTTGCTGGGAAGCGGGAATGAATGGCCAACGGCGAGAAGAAACGCCGCTGGGGGTTGCGAGCTGATAAGTTTCGCAGGGTTCGCGCGTGTTTCGCGACTGAAAACATTTCTGTTTTCGTTTCTTTGTTATTCAATTACTCTTCTCGAGTCCCTCGCGAGGGTGTCGGGCATGGGAATTTGTCCATGGCGAGCATCTCCTGATACTTGTCTGCCGGATCATTATTTGCCCGCCACTGTGAGGGTTCAAGTTTCAATCTCTGACCTGCAATTTCACTTCCAAATAGAAAAAGGAACAGATTCTTGTCCAAGCAGGTCTTGGTGGCTTTTGGGGACATTTTTCTCTCAATTCAATAAACTTGAATCGTGGCGGGTCTACAGCTATGGCGGGCTCTACGGCTTCTAAGCCCGCCACTGGACCACTCTACCTCCTAGAGTGTCGCGATCGCAGTTTGGCAATTGCAAGAGGTGAGGATGAGGCCCTGCCTGCACGTCTCACACGGAATCGTGTCGCATCCGCATCTTATTCAGTCTTCTTCCAGGTCTTGGCGTGGCAGTTGGGGTATATAGTTGAACAAGAGTAGAGACTGTACGCCGCTACAGCTTATTGGACAGTTCCGAACCAGAATTGCATTACCAATTACATCGCAAACTGATTTATTGTCTTATCTTCTAATTATACTCACCAGCCTCCCCAACCAG
This sequence comes from Aschersonia sp. MBC 622, assembly GCA_030782805.1. NCBI lineage: Eukaryota > Fungi > Ascomycota > Sordariomycetes > Hypocreales > Clavicipitaceae > Aschersonia > Aschersonia sp. MBC 622. Next base: position 11,936 of record JARJPL010000157.1, read on the forward strand.
GAAATTTTTGCCGAGTAGTTAGGTATGCCCAGATAACACGCAAGTCTTAATGAGAGCCATTACATTCGTGTGCGTAGGTTCGAAAGGTGTCACATACTTCTGTTCCTTCCAAGTCGTGTTCTTTTTATCCCTTCTTTTTGTCACGGCCGAGATTACAGCCGAGACGCGTTTCCACATAGCGGTGTCGACGACACGGTCTCGGCATGCTGGCTGATTGATATCTGATGTGAAAGCGCGGCCCGGAAGCCTACAGGCTCACGCCCACAAGGTGCTTAGATTGGACACTAACTAAGATCTTGAATTGTATTTAGCCTCAATTCACTTCTTTTGTTCCAACTTGCATTTGCTCTATCTTAGTCTCAATCGATGGTTTCCTTGCCATCGCCGCGTGGCGTTCTCCAAAGGGCCGAGTGTAGGGCGTGGCGCCTTCTCCGCTAGCCAACACGTAACGCATTCCTTGACCAATTACTCCCTGCTCATTCTTGCATTTGCTTGAAGATCTACTAATATCTTTTGGATATCAACTCGACTATTCGTACATTGGAATTTCTGAAAGGACATTATTGTTTGTCTTCATGCCCACCCTCGCACTTGGACAAATATCTGCCTCCAAACACACACGGTGAACATTGTCAAGCAGAACACATATATAAAAGCCTAGTTCAGCTATCAGCTCAGCTATAAGCTAACTTTGACCAACGTTTCTAGACCAGCCATGGACAAGAAATCCTGCCGGAAACGACGCACAGCTCCGTCCAGACGACATTCGTACCACCCAGGACTACATTGTCGTCGCCGTGGCATGATGCCCTCGTGCTGGCTAACAAATGAGGTGGTTCTTTCCCAAATATATGACTTTATCTCATCTATTCAACGCAGGCTGTTGTGTACCTCGATTTATTTCGTACTCCTTCAGCCTCCAGCTACGAAATTGCTGCGTCTGCAGACAGGAAGTTCCTCCTTCCTCCCGCGACATATTCCCAACGAGCCAGCTCGCTGGCGCTGCTGTGCCCAGACCGCGGCTAGCAGAGGAGCTTACGCCTCGTCGTTCTGCTGTATGCGTTTCATCTATACTGGTAGAGCCGTGCCGACGCTGCATGCGGCGTGAGTTTTTAAATTAATCATTCATTTCATTCACGAAAGTACTCTTTCTGTCTCAATCTTGTGTGCAGCAACTTCTTCACATGATCAATTGCTGAGTAATGTGTTTGAATGATCGCCTCTGATGGTGATTCCGGGTATCAGAGTGAGGCGAGCATGTGGTACTTTAGCCTGACTGGGGTGTTCGTTAGCCGGCGGTGCAAGCCGTGTTTTGGTTGAGACATTGGGGGACTTGGCAGACGAGAGGAATTGCTTTTCCCGGAGAGGCCCTGAAGAAACACGTCTAGTTTCGAATATTTGCTTTTTCTGCGTGGTCTAGCACCCGCACCTGCATGGTTGTCTCAGTCGGAAGCCAAAACATGCATGAGTAGGCGGGCAGTGGCCGTCGCTGCTTGGCTGAGTCAAGATTGAGTGGCGTTTTGTTTTTTTGCGGAACTGCCGGATCTGCGACGCAGGATGATGTACGCAAGCCGGTCATCATGTGGCGGAGGCGGAGGCGGAGGCGACACAAATGGAGACAATTCATTCTTCAGCAGCAAAGTCGCCGTCGGGGGAGGCCGACAACCCAAGGAGAGCGGACATTTGGAGCTGGTGCGGTGCTGCGTCGCTTCGGACGGACAAAATTGGGGCAAGATTGGGCCAAAACAGGACTCAGCTCGGAGCCAGTTGACATGAGGATGCGACGCTGCAAGGACAAGGCAGGAAGGGAGGAAACAATCTGGGTAGACGCTAGTCGAGTTGAGACTGGCGCATCGGGGGCGTAATCTCGCGAGCTGCTTGACGATGTTGATAGAATCGAGCAGTGGGTATGCGAGGCCATAGGAACCTGGGCGGTGCACAGGTCGATAGTCCGTGAGCAAAATGTGATGGAAGCGACTAAGAAACAAGGTAAAAATAGTTTATAAATGGGAGAATAAGCGATGCTACTTGGAGGGAGCTGAAAGAAGTGGCGCGTACTCGGTAAGGGAGGATAGCAAGATGTTGCGTGAAGGGGCTAGGTTAGCTAGCCTTGGGGCGGTCCAGTTGGACGACTTTGATTCGAGGACATCCAGCAACGGTATTATCTCGGAGTTTTCATGAGAACCGTGGTTCATTCCCGGCAGAAGATGGGGCTACGATATAGTTAGTAGTAGTTAAAGTGTAGGTAGGTATCCATAGGGTGCGATGCACGGAGCATTTGTGCTGGCAACTGCTGAAAGAGGTAGGTGAATAGGCTTTCGTATTGTACCAGCAAGGTTAAGTGCGGATGCCAGGCGGACGGCCGATGGGGATATGCAAGACATGAGCAGGGCAGGGGTGTTCAGCAGAGCCGGGACCCAACGTTTGGTGATGCAGATATGGAAAGTCTAAACAGTATGCGTAACCAAAGGTAAAAAGAAAAATGGGAGAACGGGCCGAGCCATGGTGTCTTGATGGATGAGATGGTAGGCTGGGTTGGTTGGACGGTTAGGTGTAGCATGGAGATGGTACAGCATTTGTGATGAGTCGCAAGACGGTGGGTGAGTGTGGAGAGAAGAAGGGCAGATGGATGCAAGCACTGTATGCGTGGGTATTAATATATGGTATTTACTGGTTTTGCAGAGCCAATTAGCCAGCAACTGAGTCGCGAGATGAGATGCGAGATGGTAGGTATTTGGCTCTCATCTACATATATTAGGTACTCTAATCCGTACAACGGATGAACCTGACAGGCAAGTACCTTTTTTGTACCTCGTCAACTTGCGCCCTCCATCTAACTACCTAGGACAGCAAGGTATGATAAGAGCAAGTAGCTCGTCATGGGGCGCCATGTCGCAAGCCAGCAGCCCACAAGACTCAAGCCACCAACAACGCCATTGCCGCATTCGTCCAACCGCAAATGGCGCCCCAAAGCAGACAGAGCAGGCCATCAGGGATTCGGGCCTGCCAACTGCGTAGGTACAGGCAAGCAGGGTCTCGAGCTCGTCTCGAGTCCATTGGTGGCTGACCTTCTGTACCTCTTCTGTCACTTGTTCCTGGTCCTCTGACTCCCCCGCCTGAACCCTGACTGATGTCAAATCCCAGACCACTTCTTCTTTTTCTTTGCTTTTTCCTGTTCGTTTATAATTCCTGTACCTTTTTTTGCTTTTTATTTCTAGAATGTGTTTCAATTGCCCAATGTCGGGTTAGTAGTTCAAAGTCATCTAAGCGCCGCGACAAGACTGCTGCACTCTTGTGATACCCGAAAAAAGGTCATGCTGTGCTCGGGTCATCAAGTCAGTCAAAGAGAGAATAAACTGATGCGACCAGCTTCATCGCAGGATATCGACATGGGATGCCTCTTGATATAGGTACCTGGTGCCTTAGTTGCCGCTAAAAAATTATTGGCTGGCAGCCACAAAACGACTTGCCCACCAGTTCCCCGCCCGCCTTTTCTCAGCCTTGGGCCTGGCTTGCGGCGCTAACTACCTACACTTACTCCTCTGTAGCTTCCTACCAGATTCTGCCCGAGTGTGCAGTGTACCACAATCACAGCTCCCACCTGGCCACGACTCTCTCGTCTTGGTGCTACCTGCTCGCCTTCGCACCACAAATACCTAATCCTCTCGTCTCTCATCATCTACTGACCACCGTTTCACATTCACCTGCATCATCACCGAATCTACTGCAGGTTTCCTCTTCCTCTCTCACATTCCTCTCGCCGTCCATTCATCCGCCTGCTGCTTTCACCCCCTCCGCCGAACCCCACGCCGCCGCCATCGCCGTTTTTGTTCGCCCGCCCTAGCTAATATTCACGCCGCGACTCCTAAGCTCTCTTCCACTCTGCAACATCGTTGGCTCTCGCACCCAGTTGGATCTGTCTATCTCACCATATACTCCCATGAACAACTCCGATACTTTTCGCCACGAGTGAATGCCATCGCCTAGCCATCCACCCCGGCTTATTCACAACCATCACACCCTCGACGCCAGCGATCACATACTCCACCGCCTGCCTGCATTTGCCAGCCTCGACAGCCGTGCCGCCTCCCCAAGATATCGGCTGCCCCGGCATACAGCAACCGTTTTGCTGTCTAGTACATTCTGACAGTGTCAAGCATATCTTGAAGTTTTTGTCTCTCCGCCATTTCCCCCGCCTCGCATCGAGCGACGTCGCGACGCATCAAACCTCGACCCCGCCTCCGCCACTCCCCTCTGCCGCACACCCCTCCCACAGCTCATTCACTCAATCTTGATGGCTTGACCTCTGTCATGGCATGACTTTTCCGAACCTTAGTATGGATGGACAGACAGCTCGGCCCGCTGCTACTAGTGGTGAAGGCCAATACAACCAGACTCTGCAGCAACCAGACCTAGCTGCCACCCAAGACACAGACTTGATCTCCGATGCCGTCGATGCAACCCCCGCCGCTCTAAGATCGCCCTTTCGATCCAATGCCACTCCAGCTACCGTTAATCGAGCTTCTACACCAGAGCTTGCTGAAAGTCTGGCCTCCGGAACGAGCTACATGAGTCTCGACCCTATACCTGTCCCACGAAACTCTCCTGCTGTCCCCGGCTCCCCACGAGATATCCCTGGCGGCTTTGGGAGACGCAGAGGCATCGTATTCAACGACTCATTCACTGATCCCTCCGAACTGGACTCGGCTTCTCCCATAGCTTCCAAGAGCTCTCCCGTCCCCGCTCGCCCTCGCACCCGCACCCTCGACGGCGCAATCATGTCCCACCGCGCTGTCCTTAGCTCTTCTGACCGAAGAAACCGTGTTGGCAGCATAAGCTCCTCCATGCCTCCCACCCAAACATCTCTTGAAGACCAAAAACAGCCCTCCGTCGCCGAATCCGTCTCATACGCCACACCCGCTCTCCCCCCACGGTCTCTAGACACGCCATCAACGCCCACTTCCACACGAGACAAAAGGACCGGCAAGCGTCTGCTCAAACATCGCCCCATCTCACGCCCAAACTCTCCAATAGCATCATTAGCACCTTCTGTCGACTCCATGTCTGTGCCCATCGCCGTAGAGGACCCAAACAACCTGGTTTCTCTGATGAAGACGCTTTGTGGGCGCATGCGTGGACAAGTCGAGTACCAGGCGGAACCCGGCGGCGCATGGTATTCCGGGATTGCTTACGTCGATGAAGATGCAGGCAGTCTCATGTTTGACACCAATCAAAGCGGCTCTTTCCATATACCCATTGTTGACGACTTGAGAGGCTGCAGCGTTGTTCCCGCCGAATATACTCAAGGCGATAGGCAGTGCCTCGAAATTACTACACCGACTCCCACACATATGCTCTTACTTCCCATCATACACGACGACCTCGACCTCTGGTTAGCTGCTCTGCTAAGCTGGCAGCAACTGCGGCCCAACCCCATCAAGTTCGCCAACGGCAAGCCGGCAAGCCCCACGGCCCCTTTTCGACCTGATTTGCGTCCCTTCGGCAAGACGCCTGACGAGACTAAGCCTAGAAACATAATCAAGATTGACAAGTTGATGCTTTGGGACAAGGGCGCCGCTCCCAATCCCAGAGCAGCCTTTCAACGCTCCTCAACACGCGATGTTTGGTCGCCTTCAGCAGCTTGGCGTCGAGTTTCGTGCATCTTGCATGATACCGGTGAGCTGACGCTCATGCTGGAAACCGATTCCATCGTCCTGTCTCACATCGATTTGACTCAACTCTCGAGAAACGCCATCCAGCAGCTAGACCGAACTGTTCTCGATGAGGAATTCTGCATAGCCATCTTTCCAACCTACGCCCCCAAGGCTTCGCGCGTTTCCGTTTTCCGCCCAGTATACCTGGCCTTGGACAGTCGGATACATTTCGAGGTTTGGTTCGTCTTGCTACGCGCATATGCTATTCCTGATCTGTTCCACCTTGGAGAAACGGAAGACGACGTGCTCAGCAATACTCTCGACAGCGAAACAGAGAATGAGGGCGAGATTTTCCGCATGAAGAAATCTGTCACAGTTCGAATAACCGAAGCCAAAATAAAAGCTCGACCAGCAGGACTGGAATACGTTCTGCCTGAAAAATTGCACAAGATGGAGCACGACCCGCTGATCGGAAATTATCTGGCTGAGGTCATTCTGGATGGCGAAGTACGAGCACGCACAACCACGAAATGCATGACAAAAAACCCCTTTTGGCGTGAAGACTGTGAATTCATGGATCTGGCACCTTCGGTTCAAGAGTTATCTGTCGTTCTGAAGCGTATTGAAGGTATGGACGGCAGCCGAGGCGCCTTTCCCCAAGAGCTCATTTGCGGAACGGTTCATATTGCCCTAGATCAACTAGAGCGCGGACAATCTCATGAAGACTGGCTGCAAATCAGAGATGAAAAGCAACAAGTCATCGGTTCCATGCTTATTAGGCTTTCTCACGATGAGCATGTGGCTCTGCTAGCCAAAGAGTACGAAGCTTTGTCCGACACCCTGCACCGTTTCCCAACTGGGCTGACTACTCTCATCTCTGCTGCGTTGCCCGGACAGCTCAAACAACTATCCGAACTATTCCTCAACATCTTCCAGGCTTCAGGCGCTGCATCTGAATGGCTACTCGCACTCGTCGAAGATGAAATTGACGGCCCTGGCAGCCAGACATCGATGAAAAAGTATAGGTTCAACAGCAGGCTCAAGTCGAACGAATCAATTGAATCACCTAGCGATCGTGAGTTGATTGTTCGCGACATGAGCAAGTCGCTCGCGGGCGAGGCGAACCTATTGTTTCGTGGAAACACTCTTCTGACACAATCATTCGAGTTTCACATGCGACGCTTGGGAAAGGAGTATCTCGAGGAGGCTCTGCGGGACAAGGTTTTTGAGATTAACGAACAGAATCCAGACTGTGAGGTCGATCCCAGCAAGCTCAACGGGGCCGATCTTGACCAACACTGGAACCAGCTCATCCGCATCACCTCCGAGATTTGGCAGTGCATCGCTCAAAGTGCAAAGCGCATCCCGCCTGAGCTGCGACACGTTCTCAAGTATATTCGTGGAGTTGCCGAAGACCGGTTTGGGGAATTCAAGCGATCCACGACCTACACAGCTGTATCCGGGTTCCTATTTCTGCGTTTTATATGCCCTGCTATCCTCGCGCCAAAGTTGTGTGGCCTGCTGCGAGACTTTCCTCGCCCCAAAGCACAACGCACTCTGACATTAGTAGCGAAGACATTACAAAAGCTGTCAAATTTGGGAACTTTTGGAAAACGCGAAGAGTACATGGAGCCGATGAATCGATTCCTCACATCACATCGATCGGTATTTCGCGAGTACATTGACCAGGTCTGCAGCATCCCCTCAGATCGCGGCGTCGTGGCACCCCCTGCCAACTATAGCACTCCCAACACTATTTGTGGACGGCTTAGTCCTACATCGAGAGAGGGCCTGGGTAGTCTACCATATCTCATCGACGCGCCCATAAGCTTCGCTGGTTTGGTCAAGCTGTGGACAAGCGCCGGCTTCGATGATCTTAATACAGAACACACCGACGGTGAACTGATTATTTTCAACGATCTTTGCTTAGGCCTGCAGAAACGAGTTGACGCCTGTATGGCTAAAGCTGGCCGCGTGCGCGCTGCCGAAGCCGCGGCCCGGGGAGCCCCGTCGCGCCTCGTTGAAACGCTTGAGCAGGCTGCCCTGGCCGAGCCCTTGCGCTCGCCCTACAGCGCCGCGTACACGGCCATGTGTCATGACGTCGACCAGTTGTTCAGCGGTTCCGGTAGCGATGGGCCCGATGAAGGCAGCAGCAGCAGCCGCCGCAGCAAAGATATGCGCCGTGGGCGTGACGGCCACGACGGGCGTAAAACCGGTGGCTTTTCGTCCCGTGGAACTCCCAAGGGCCGAAACGGCAAGGTCGGCCGGACGCTATTAAGCGGCATTATGAAAATTGGTGGTCGCGCTGAGAGTCCCGATTTCAAAAACCGGCAATGACATTTGGTCTAACACAGGCTTATAACTATCCTTGTTCTTGTTCAAGTATACACATCATTTTCAGAGGCTACTTTTTTTCTTTGTTTTTCTGCTGGCTGGGATGGAGAAATCTCGGGCGAGGCCAATCGTCTTTTACGCACATTCATATTCATATTTACATCACACGCGAGCGAAAAGCAAAAAGGGTGGTACGTGATGCGGCTCTCTATTTTTGTTGGATGTGGGCAAAAATCAAATATCCAGACGTATACAAAATACAACTCTCAAACATGTTTACCTATTCACGTCGCGAATATCATCTCCTGTATGTAGTTTTACGGCTGTGTAGGCTCTCATGGTGTATGGATGTATCGCTCTTTAGTTTCACTAATTTTTGCGAGGGTTGTGTTTGCGTAATATTGTACATGTCTATCTGTGTGTAAATCGTACAGCCGATGCGATGATTTGCCAATCCTAGTGACGGGAATAGTCCACCTAACAATGGATCATCTCCGCCCCCGACATTTGTTTCTCAGCAAGGGGTGCCATCCTTGCTTCGGCCCGCCATTCAAAAGTTGACAAGTCTCAGTGATCAGAATGTCTTGCGTGACGTCTTTCGTCACCAGCGCACTCGATGGGGCTCGGCGATTACACAATGTCTTCAAGTCCGTATCCGTGATTGAAATGCGGGGAGGCTTGTTATCGCGCCCAACCACTTGGTCGTTTGTTGTTGTTTTGCCTGCCGCGCGGGTCAAGTTTTTGCAGGACTCTTCAGAGACTGACTCTGTTTCTATTTACCGCCAAGGTGACAAGAAAAATTTTATCATGTGCATCAATGTCTTTTCTCTCGGGACGCTGCAGTTTCAATTTTGTAATATTTTTTGGACATCCTTGCTTGGTCAGATGTGACGGCGGGCCAAAGACATGAAATTGTTTGCTTCGAAAATTGCCGAGGCGTCAAACACGGGAACAAGATCACCCGCTGTGAGACAATGTTCCACGTTAGCGGTATTTAGTCTGACAGTGCAGATACTTGGGCAGGCCGGGGTGCTGTAGACCCCCCGCCTCGCCCTCCTCGTACTGCACAGACCAGTCCACCGTCTTTTGAATCACCAACGGGTCCTGCGGCGGCGGCGGCGGCGTCGGCGTCTTGGTCAACGTCGTCGCCGCCTGGGCTCCGTCCGTCGAGCCGCCACCACTGCTCCCATCGTCGGAGCGGCTCTTGCTGCGCCACGCTACCGCCGCCGCAGGCACGTCGCCTGACTGCGACGTGGGCCTCGTCACCACCTCTGTCTTGGACAGGGGCACACTTTTCAGCTTGCTGCTGCTGCCGCTGACGTCGTCGCCGCCGGTGTTGGTGTTGGTGCTTGCGTTCTTGGACAGATTCTTGAGGCGGTAGCCATTATCGCGGGAGCGCGCCGAGCTGCCGCCCCATTCACCGGTGCTCATGTTGGCCACGTTCATAACCATGCCCGTGTGAAAGCTCCGCAGAAAGGGAATGAGAGCGATGAGGAGCGCGGCGATGAGGGAGTAGCCCAAGGCGATTTGCTGCCAAACGAGCGGCGACATGACCTGCACCGCTGGATCGAGGCTTCTAGAATACGACTTGATTGCCGCGGTGTAGATGCCGGTGAAGACGGGGCAACTGAAAACAATTGGTTAGCAAGTCTGGAAAGGTGGCCTGTGCCGGCTTTTGTTTCTGAGCTCACAGTAATCTCAGCCCGAGTAGAATGGTAAGCATCCACTTGCGCGGGGTTCTCATCTGCAGCGACCAGACGAGGCCGTAAAATACGCAGAGAATGGCCAGCTCCGTGACGCCGTCGAGGAGCGAAACAATGACCCAGCGCCGGCCCAGGCCGCCGCAGCGGCGCTGGCTGTGTGTAGAGAGCAGCCCGTTGGCGGAGCAGTCGACGGTAATGAGGAGGATCGAGGCGAGGGCAGCAGCAGCGAGGGCGGCGCGTATCACGACGCATATGCGCTGGACCGTCTTCATGGTGGCGGCGAGGAGGCGCTCGGTAGCGAGGAGCACGGCAAACTTGGCCATGTAGAGGCCGCATATGAAGACGGCTTGCGAGGTGAGAAGGAGCTGTTTGTTTGTGTCAAAGTGATTAGCCTTTGCACAACATGGAGAGGAAAGGAAAGGAAAGGAAGCCGTCCGCCTTACCGAACCATTCTTGCGCTCGTTGCCCTGCGTCACGTCGAGCTTCGAGGTGCCTAGACCCGAGGGCATGCCGGCAAAGAGCGAGGCGTATTGGGCGACGGCCAGAGCGACGGCAGCCATGCTGGCAAAGTCGTCGCGGCCGAGCATGTGCTTGCGGACGTAGAGACGGGCGCCGAGCGTCGTGCTGACAAAAATGAGGCTTAGGATGGCGGCGATCCAGAGGGCGCCGCGGCGATCATCGTGCTCAATGACGGCAAAGGCCGGGAGCTGGTGGACTGCCTGGCGGCGAGCCATGGCCGGCGGTCGAGAAAAAAGCCACGGGACAACCTTTTTCAGCCAATCTGGCAAAGAATATGATGTGTGTAGAGGAAATCACGGCTTCGTTGTCGGACCTAGGTGGCGCAGGCCATCAAGGATGGATGGACGGACGATTCTGCCAGCAGAGTAGCGCCTCGTGGCTTTCGCGGAGAAAGGATAAGGGTTCAATACTGAGGGGTTCGACGTTGCACCGCTGACGAACCAGTATTAATGATAGCGCACGCAATCTAGATTTCGAAAAAGAAAAAAATTAACGGTGCGCCGCTACCATCCGATGTGTTGCTTGCTACCTTGCTCAAGAGAAGCCAGCCAGAGTTGTAATGACCTGGGGGCCAAACTAGTAAAACTAGTAAAATGATAGTTTGCTGTTTACTCTGAAAAAGGTTGGCCAAGAGAAGGCGCGACAAAAGGACTAGTATCGATTTGGGGCAAATTAAAGCAGTAATTACTAGTACGGGCTCACGCATAATAATCCAGTATTCTTCATTAGCCGAATGGCCAACTGGCCAACTACCTTACCAACTTACCTTACAAACGTGCCATGCAACCCACCACTTCATTAACTAGCTCACTGCAAGTCACCAAGTTTAGTAAAGACGAAAGGTTGGGAAGAGTTACCCGCCAGGAAGGAGGGGAGCCGGGAGGGGGCAGGACCCGTATCAGGATTCAGGCCGTCTCAGCTTTGAGCTATAAGACAATGCCGGTGCATTATCCTTGACTCGCCTATAGCCCCCAACTCCACCATCTCACCACATCTCGGCGGGAAGTTTACCAGTACTCGAGGCGAAAGAGGGGGGGGAAGTAAGGTTGGAAGGGTAGAGGGAACAAGGGGCCAGTCGATTGGCTGATAATTAGAAACACTCTCATTGTTCTGCAATAGTGTGATCCATATTATATGCTTGCTCATCTTGTTCTTTTTTTCTTTCTTGTTCATTCCTCTTGTTTTCCGTTTTCCGCGGGAAGAAACGGAATTTATGTCAAAAGCAAAGGAATCAGCCAACAGATTCTTGACAAATTCTTCATTATTCCTCCTCCCCCCACCCCTTCTCAACTGTAGAAGAGAGAGCTCTCAGCTTCATCGTCTCCCCCCTTCCCGTGGATGTGAACAAACAGAACACAACGGGCCATGGCGGAGAGCCGCATCAGAATAGGTTCCGCTGCTGAGCGGCGAACCTTTGAAATGATTGACGACGACGACGAGCAGCTGCGCAAAGATCTTGTCAAGTATGGCAACGATGACGATAAACGCGACATGGCCCGCATGGGCAAGATTCAGGAGATGAGGGTGAGTTTTTCTTGATGGCACCCAGAAAAAAAAAAGCCCACTGGGCTCCAGCCAAGCCTTATTCGATTTCCCGCAAAAATAAAATAAACAAGTCAATTGAATTAATTCATGTTTGCTAATATGGAGTTTGGGGGCCTTCTTCTCTCCCTTGCAGAGAAATTTTAAATCGCTTACCGTGTTGGGCTTTTGCGCCATTCTCATGTGCTCGTGGGAGTCACTCCTCAGGTTCGTACCAAAACGAAAACGGAAATAAAAGAAAAAGCAGAAAAAAAAAACCCCCAACGTATCTGCAGAAAAAATGGGCTGATATTTTTTTTTTCTCTTTTCTTCAGTACCGCATCGCTTGCCCTCACAAACGGAGGCTCGGCTGGCCTCATCTATACCTGGCTCATTGCCTGGGTGGGCTTCAACGCCGTGTATGCCTCCATGGCAGAGATGGCCTCGGTGGCGCCCACCACCGGCGGCCAGTACCACTGGGTATCGGAGTTTGCGCCGCCGGGCTACCAGGCTTTTCTAAGCTATGTCGTCGGTAAGGCGTTCCTACCCATCTGCGTTCCCCCTTTATCATGACTCGGGTATCGCGACTTTTCGAAACAGGATTGCTAATCACGAGAGGGGGGGCCGGAATAGGTTGGCTTGGCGTACTCGGTTGGCAAACGCTCGTCACCTCGATTGCGTTTCAGGCGGGCACCGAGATCCAGGGCCTGCTGGCGCTCAACTACGACTCGTATGTGTTTGAGCGTTGGCACGGCACCATGTTCGTCATGGCCATCATCGTATTTGCCTTTGTCTTCAACACGCTCCTGGCCTCGCGCCTCAACCTGGTCGAGGGCGCCATCCTCGTCGTCCACATCTTTGGCTTCTTCTGCATGCTGGTGCCGCTGTGGGTGCTCGCGCCCCGAACGCCCAGCAGCATCGTCTGGACGCAGTTCCACGATGGCGGCTGGAACAGCACCGGCCTGTCCACCATGATTGGTCTCATCACCAGCGTCCTACCGCTGCTTGGGGCCGACGCATCCGGTACGTGTTGTGTGTGTGTGTGTGTGTTGGAACGTTTGATTTTTGGTTTTATTTCGGCCGATTTGCCGTTTGCCGTTTGCCGACTTCTAACAAGAAATTACAGTGCACATGGCGGAAGAGGTGCAGGATGCGGCGCGCACCCTGCCGCAGAGCATGATGTGGTCCATCAACCTAAATGGTTTAATGGGGTGGCTCACGGCAATCACGTTTTGCTACTGCATTGGCGATCTGGACAAAGGTAAGCATAATAATCCTCTCAAACAGCCTTCTTTTCTTACCCACATTGGGGGCTGACACGAGTGGCGCATCAGTTTTGGAAACAAAGACGGGGTACCCTTTTATTCAGGTCATCTTCAACGTGACCAAGTCGTACCCCGCCACCAACTTTCTCACATCCATTGTCCTCCTGATGGCCACGTTTTCCTGCGTCACCATCATGGCGTCTGCCTCTCGGCAAATGTTTGCATTTGGCCGTGACAAGGGCCTTCCGGGCTCGGAATGGCTATCCCGGGTTCACCCCACGCTTGGCGTCCCTGTCAACGCCGTGGTGATGTCGACGGTGATTTCCATACTGCTGTCGTTGATTAACGTGGGCAGCACCGTCGCCTTCAACAGCCTCGTGTCCCTCGGGTCCGGCACCCTCATGGTTTCGTACATTGTCTGCATCGGCTGCTTCATGTGGCGGCGCTGCGCCGGCGAGGCCATCCCGCCGGCCAAGTTTTCGCTCGGCGCATGGGCCCTGCCCGTCAACATTGCCGCCATGTGCTACCTTTCGCTCGTCTTCATCATTGCCTTTTTCCCCGCGGTGCCGCTGCCCTTGCTAAACGCCGAGTCGATGAACTGGTCGTCGCTCATCTTCACCATTGTCGTGATATGGGCCATGGCCTACTACTTTATCTGGAGCCGGCACGTGTATGAGGGCCCTGTCAAGTTTGTGAAAAAGCCCGACGAAGACAACGGGCCCAACTTGAGCCGCGCCATCGATCAGTCGAGGACTCTGTAACTAGTTATAATATCATAAGGGCATAATAATATGGGATGGGGGACGTGAGAAATGACAAAAGACGGCTTTGACCAATCTACCCGATACATCGATTATCGTGTGACTCCAAAAACCAAGCCCGTGGCTCCGTACGGTTATCAAGCAAAGAAGCGGCAATGGTGGCGTTGTTTCGGGCCGCATCCAGATCCTTAGTTTTGGTTCGACAAGTCAGGTCACCAAGAGCCTCAGATCCAATTCTCGAGCGGGCTATCTCGAAGCACACATCCACAATGGCGTTTTATGGCATGACTAGCATGCTGCCCGCGCCACGATAGGAGGGGGACGGTGGACATGCGCGGGTTTGATAGCAGTAGCACATGGCTGAAAAAGAACCCCCCACCAACGCAACCTGTTCCGTCGCAGAGCGCGCAACAGAACCAAGAACCAGGTTATCCGCCCTGGCCGGGTTGCGCGATGAACGGGTAAATTCTTAGCTCGTGGCAACTCTAATTAGTTTTTTTTTTCGGCAAATGATAAATCACAAATGAATTCTAGAAGAAAAAGGCGAACTAGTGAATATAGCTCTTGATCCCACCATTCAGCTTCAGGCTTGGTTGGCCTCGAGTTTTGCCCACTTGGCCATCAAACCCGCTTGCCCGCCTTTTAATTTTTTTTAATATATACCCCTGTTCTCCTGAAGAATTCCAAAAGGCCAAAAGAAGCCCGCCCGGGGGTGGGCGAGGCGCACTATCGATGTAACCCTCGTAACCAGCGGCGCGGGCTGCACTCCGTTTTCGTCCCAGACAAGGAAGCTCATTCATGCCCATGAGAGCTAAAACCACGCTAGAAGGCGGGACAAGACAAATGGGGCTCGCCTGGGTCCAGGCTGCAAAGTACCGGAGATGGCTGCCCATTAGATCAAGAGAAACAGCAAAGCAACAACGGGGTGAATTTGGTGGAGTCCAAACTTGGACTGGTACTCCGTAGCAGTGCTTGCAGTGGTACCTTGGTAGGTATGCTACTTGGTATAGTGGTAGTGGTAACTGTGAAAAAGGGCCCCAGAAGAAAATGTCCCCGTCGTATCCTGTCCACGTCCGCCAAGTCTCCATCGCAAAAGAGACCCATCGCAAGACCCCATTACCAGAGAGACCCCATCGCCAATCTTGAACGTGGGCTGAACGCCGAGGCCGACACGGAGAGACGACTCAGACGAGTCGACAAGAGGGACGAGTCGTCCACGGGGTTGCATTGCATGAGGACCCAAAACGTGGCCAGAGAAGAAATCTTGTCCACTTCAAGTATACTAGTCCTGCGCCAAGCTTATAGCCAGCTATTATTTATTACTTATCTTCTGTATTAGTAGTCGTCTGTTGTATTCGAGTTCGCCCCGTCCAAAAACCTTGCTCTCTCTCTGCCTCTCTGCCTCTCTCCCTCTCTCTCTTTTTAAATCTCGCCTCCGCTCTCTTTCCCGTCTGGTCCGTTCTTTTTGTTTTCCGCGCAAGAGGGGTTCTGAGACATTGCTGTCTTCTTTTGCTTCTGGAAGCCACACAGACACTTGCAATCAGATTGTCAACTTTAAATTGTCAACTTTAAAATTTGTCAACTCTTAATTGTCAACTTATCAGATTGTCAACTTATAAATTGCCCAGTCTTGAACTGTCAATTTCCAACTTGTCGACGTTCAAATCGTCAACATCCAGTTTGTCACTCACAGAACTCTGTTCACACCAGAAACCATCATGTCTCTTACAGAGAAAAGCTCCCCAAAGGAGCACAATGCCACGCTATGTGACGACAATCACAGCAGCACTGGCAGCGAGAGCGCCCACGACGTCTTTGGCTCCGAGGAGCACCACGACATCAAGTACAAGCGCCTCTCGTGGCAGCTCGTTGCCATTCTCATGATTGCTGAAATCGTGTCCAACGGCATGCTTTCGCTGCCATCGGCCTTTGCTGCCGTCGGCATGGTGCCCGGCATCGTCATCATCGTCTTCCTCGGCGTCTTTGCCACCTACACCTCGTGGCTGCTGGTGCAGTTCAAGCTGCGCCACCCAGAGGTGCACACCATGGCCGACGCCGGTTTCATCATGTTTGGCCCCATTGGCCGCGAAATCATGGCCTTTGGCACCTTTTCCTTTGCCATCTTCGCCACTGGCAGCCAGCTGCTCGCCGGCCAGATTGCGCTGGCTTCGCTGAGCGATAGCAAGCTCTGCAACCTCGTTTACACGGGCATCTTCACCGTCGCCTCGCTCGCCGTCTCCCTGCCGCGCACATTCCACGGCTTGGGATACGTCTCCATCCTGAGCGTCGTCAGCATTATTATTGCTGGTATCGTGGCAATGGGTGCTGCTGGAGCTGAGCCCGTCGTTGGTCGCTCTGTCGAGGCTGCTGTAACCTCCGACTTCTACTCTGCCTTTGCCGCCGTCACGAATCCCGTCTTTTCTTTCGCAGGACACTTCATGTATGCGCCTACTTGCAGATTTTGTCCCTACTTGCTCATCTTGTCATGCTAACGTGCTTCTTTTCCTCTTCAGGTTCTTCGTCCTCATTTCCGAAATGAAGGAACCCAAGCACGCGATGCGCTCGGCCTACTGCCTGCAGACCTTCACCACCACCTACTACGTCATCTTTGCAGCCGTCACATATGGCTATCTCGGAAGCCAGGTCTTGTCGCCGTCGTTTTCTTCGCTGTCGCCATACTGGGCCAAGGTCTCGTACGGCATTGCCATCCCCAACTTGCTGCTCGCTGCCGCCCTATATGCGCACACGGCCGCCAAGGTCATCTTTGTGCGCCTCTTTCGCAAGTCCAATCATCTGCACAGCCATACCGTCATTGGATGGAGCGCCTGGGTTATTCTTGTCGTCTTCTGCAATGCATTGGCTTTCCTCCTAGCCACGGGCGTGCCCATCTTTAATTACCTTGTTGGACTTGCTGCCTCACTGTTTGCTGCTTGGTTCACTTATGGCGTGTAAGTGCAACTCTGCCTCGAACCATTCCATAATTCGTCAGCAACTAATTAAAACTTTTCACAGTGCCGGTATGTTTTGGCTTCACGACTCGTATCACGACGGTGCAGGTTTCCACGAATGGCGTCGTCAATGGGGCCAGTTTCTGCTGTGTGCATTTACCGTCGTGGCCGGTGCTTTCATCTGCGTCGCTGGTCTCTATGTCACCATTCGCGGGCTCGTGGATGCATACGCCAATGGCGAGATTCCTTCGCCCTTCTCTTGCAAGTAGATGCGAGTGCGCTATTTGCACAGTTCAAAAGGGTGATCGGAGGGTTGGGAGGCAAAGGAGGGAGCTGTACATATGCTAGCGTGGCCCATGCGTTGACCACTAGTGCCCGTTGGCCCCAATTCTGTACATACATATTCTAATGAGCGTATCGCATCACGACTAAAGTAAAAGGCAAAGCTTTCCTGTCAAGTCGTCAAAGGATCCGTGGAATAGTGATTTGATATGGGTTTGGCGAGAGTGAAGCTGCGGGTCAAGAGTTCGTCTGGATTCCACCCTGTTCTGATGCACATCGCATGCCCCACCACCAACACAGCCAACCACCCACCCTCCAGCGCGCGTTGCGCTGGTAGGTATTTATTCATTCTTGCAACAAACTCACGAGTTTGCTCTTTATTCTCCCCTGATTATACCTACGCTACTTATTCTGAGAACAGCTGAAAATACTCTCACAATTGGCCGCGCAAACACCTGTCCCCCAAGAGAACGTGAACTCACCCATTGCAAACGCACCCCGCTTGACCCCGCGCTGCGCATAAGCTTGGAGAGCTTCCCAACTTCCAGCTTCACACAATTTGGCCTCGACACACGCACCATCAAAGCCCTCTCGATAAAGTCTGAATCTCTTAGAAACCAAAAGCATCATGGCTTCCGAGACTGCTGACAAGGCCAGCCGGCCCCGCGTCTACTTTGACATCTCCATTGGCGGCAAGCCTGCCGGCCGCGTCGCCATGGAGCTTTACTCGGACCTTGTGCCCAAGACAGCTGAAAACTTCCGCGCCCTCTGCACCGGCGAGAAGGGTCAAGGAAAGTCGGGCAAGCCATTGCACTACAAGGGCTCTATTTTCCATCGTGTCATCAAGCAATTCATGATCCAGGTAAGCTTGGAACAAAATGCAGGGATCTGCTCAAACGGAGCCTGGCTCTGAACCCCAGTTTCGTTGCTAACGACGCATGCCTGTTCTTTTCAGGGTGGTGATTTCACTGAGGGTAATGGTACCGGTGGCGAATCTATCTATGGCGCCAAATTCGACGATGAGGCTTTCCCCGAGAAGCACGATCGTCCTTTTCTCCTCTCCATGGCCAACTCTGGACCCAGTAAGCACGTCCCAAGTTCAAATCCAGGCCCGGTTAAAAACTCTAGGAGGAAATACAAACAACAGCTACTGACCATATGTTATAGACACAAACGGCTCGCAGTTCTTCATCACGACCGTCCCCACGCCTCATCTTGATAACAAGCACGTCGTCTTTGGCGAGGTCCTGAGCGGCAAGTCTGTCGTGCGTCAGATTGAGAACCTGCGCACCTCGTCCGGCGACAAACCCGAGAAGGAGGTTGTCATTGCCGATTGCGGCGAGCTCAAGGGCGATGAGGCCCTGACCGCCGACGTCAAGAAGCCCGACGCCACCGGCGACCCCTACGAGGATTTCCCTGACGACTTTCCGGCCGAACAGCAGCCTCTCCCGGCCTCTAAAATTCTCGAGGTTGCCACTGCATGCAAAGACTTTGGAAACAAGGCCTTCAAGGCCGGCGACTTGCACCTCGGTCTGGAAAAGTACGAAAAGGGTCTGCGCTACCTCAATGAGGACCCTGACCTGGACAACGAGCCCGCCACTACAAAGCCGGCCCTTGACGCCCTGCGTTTCTCGCTCAACAACAACAGTGCACTTCTCAGCATGAAGCTCCAGAGTTGGGCGGAGTGCCAGCGCAGCGCTTCGGCTGCTCTAGCTGCTACCGGTGAGGTCAAGGACGCGGACCGCGCCAAGGCCCTGTATCGCCGTGGTGTTGCCCACGTCCACCTCAAGGATGAGGAGGCTGCCATCAAGGATCTCGAGGAGGCGCACAAGCTGGCTCCTAGCGATGGTCTGATTGTCAGCGAGCTTAACTCTGTCAAGATCAAGGCTACAGCGCGCGCCGCCAAGGAGAAGGCTGCGTATAAGAAGTTTTTCCAATGATCAATGGGAGACTTCTACTGTATGATTGCATGACAAGTACCGGCGAGATAAGAATCAGAAATAAAAATGAATAAAATTGTATGCATCTTCAAAGAAATGCCCTACAAGCAGTGTCGCCCATTGGTACCACGAAGTAGAAACTTTTTGCGCCACTAATTCGCCGTTGACTGGATCTAACGCGCGCTTCGGCAAGCACGGGTGTCTCCGCAGCCCGAAACTCAATTCTATGCCGAGAGACGAGAAAGTAATCGATAAACAAAGCATAAAGTAGCTTTTGGTCCTTGATGTAGAATACCAAAGTGCACGCTTGAACAAGTGAGACAAGTCTGGTGGACCGGATAAGCCGGTCAGACAATGCGGCGAAGGGCAACAAGAGGCAAGATCCTGAAAGCTTAATCCGGACTGTCACGGCAAGAATTGCAAAAGACAACAACGGCAAAGCTGCCAGGGTAGGCGGCTTTCTCGGATCAAGACGTCTCTCACCAGAACTCGGTAATATGGTGCTGCCGAAGCATGTACCGAGCTGCGTGAGATGTTCCTCTTGAGGCGGGCGTAAAAAGTCGTTGCAGCACTCTTCTTTTTTCGTGGGCGTGACAGCTCCGACAAAGCCAGTAACGCTCACTGTTGTGTCATAGGTTCGCGCCATACAATGTACTCATGATCCTTTGATCGCTGTACCGACGACCCGTCCGTGGCGGGACTTTCCTTTTGGCGCCCATCAGTCGTCTTCCGCAATGCCAGATGGTCTCCTAATCGAGGTCCGAGTCTGTCACCGAAAGGCGCGCCACAGTGACCGGCAGCGGCACAAGCGGTATAAAAAACACACACAGAGCCCGTTCGATGAGGTGACAAGTGTGGCGGCAGACTGCGTTGGCAGCGGCGGTTTTTCCAACGACGGTTGGAGCTACAAGAAAAGTGCATCTGCATTTCGACTGGTTCTCAGAGTCTCCTGGTTTTCATAGCATGGCTCTGTCTTACTACGGCGATTGTCAATGACGTCTTCTTCTGCCTAGGTGCTTGCCTACCGTGAACCGACTCGTACATGCAGTGAGCGGAACAGACCTGGGAACTGTCCCTGGAGCGTCGGCTAACTTGATAACCAGAAATGGCACATCTACGACGGATGCCACGTCGAGCACAACTGCACTGATCTCGAGCCAGCTCAGATTTTCGGAAAGCTCAGCAGTGCTCAACGGGGGGTCGACATGCATGTTATCCATGTACCTTGACAAGTTCCAGAAGTGGGTGTCACTTCTTCGAGGCCATCACACTTACAACGGATTAACAGTCGCTAAAATTGGCAGACGAATGAAAAGGTAGTACTGCAGAGAAACCATGCTAGACTCCTTTCCTAATTAGTTTTTCAGACCGCAATGCAGTAATGTTAGAGTTGAGGGTGCAGCGAATAGTCAAGCCACGTACTCGCTCCGATCTATACACGATCTATATGACAATATGACGATATGCAGAAGCAATTCTATAGTTGTTATCTTTTCGTAGATTTTCTATAGCCCTTTCTTACCATTTTCTTGTGTAGCCTTCCCGCCAACGTTGAGTTCGAGAGTAACCTACACCGGTTAGTACTGCTGAGACTGAAGAAGCCCGTGTCACAGCGAATCTGACGTACAGGACCGTCATTGATTAAAGAAACCTCCATCATAGCTTGAAATCTTCCGTCTTTGACGCGATCTGCTTGATAGCCAGCTTGAACTTTTTGGACAAAGTACTGATACAACCGTCGCGCCTCTTCGGGGTTAGCGGCACCATGAAAGTCGGGTTTGGTGCCCTTTGTAGTTTTGGCTAGCAGAGTGAACTGCGATACTGATGGAATCATCATGTTAGTAAGTTACTCGACCTCGTTGCCCTGAGATATCATGTCATACCACACAGCACCTCACCGCTAATGTCTGTCACGCTCTTCTTCCACTATAGTATAATCAGCACGCAGTCGCATTTTGAATAGAGTGATGGAAACTTGCCCTGCCACCAGAATCGTCGTCCCAGAGCTTCATGCGTAGCACCTTATTTGCCATGGACTCCATTTCTTTTTCGGTGTCACCTGGTGCAACCGCCGCAAAGACGAGAACGCCACGGCCAATGGACGAGACGAGCTCCTTCTCCACTGTTACGGAGCCCGAGAGTACTCTCTGTAGTATGGCTGCAGTGAAACGTCAGTATATCATGCAGTGCCAGAGCGCAGCTGTTGGCACCTTTCATCGGGTCGATTCTCTGCAGAGGCGATGGATACTGAAGGCAAGCGCCACCAATTGAAGTGCTTGATTCGTAACTGAAGATGGGGCAGTAGACACAGATGTTGCAACAATTAGATTAGATTGAAACAATGCATGAAAGTGCAGTACAGCTGATCGTAGGATAATGGCATTGATACCTAGGTATTTAGAGCCTGCTTTCTAGGACCTTCTATAGCCTACCGACTGGCGGGCCGGCCGGCTGCTAGTTGGCAAGCGTTGTGACCTCGCCGCGCCAAACGCGTGGGCGAGGCTAGCTTAGGCTTAGTCATGTGAGCTTCTTTGTACCTGCACTAACAGCTTATCCCTCGAAGTAAGTACTAGTAAACACAGGTGCTGCAGGGAAGGAGAGCTCCTCCCTCATCACTACAAAATAGAATATCAACCTTGTGAAATGTAACATCAACAAGGCCCGCATCAAAAGAAAATAAAAGCATCCGATAAAGTTACCCATGTACAACTACTCTACCTGCCCCGGCGCATAGTGGCTGAAATCTTGCTGTCGCGCGGTACAACTGTCGCGCTAGTCCTGATGCAGCCTGGTACATGCTCAAACCTTACAATCACAACTCCATCTCATAATCTCTCCATTGCCGCCGACCGTCAGCCCAACGAAGCATCCGTAAAGCCATTCATTGGTCCAACATTAATCGGCTGCTACCTTCGTCGCGCTGCGCACACTGCTGTGGGCAATCATCTTGGTTACGCGACGTGTGACAACCCCTCCTTTACCCGCCCGACAGGCCCTCCGACCGGTTCTTTGCACACGTGTGCAAAGCATCTTCATTCCCGTATCCCTTGCCCTGGAGGCACAACACCAGCCACCGACCACCCGTGCCGTCCCGAACGCTTAGTTTCCCGCGTCGTCGCGTCACAGCATATTCATCATGGCGGCCCGAAAACTACAACAAGAGGTCGACAAGTGCTTCAAAAAGGTGGCCGAAGGTGTTGCCGAGTTCGAGTCCATCTACGACAAGATTGAGCTGTCGAATAATCCGGCACAAAAGGAGAAACTCGAAGACAACTTGAAGCGTGAAATCAAGAAGCTACAGCGACTTCGCGATCAAATCAAGACATGGGCTGCCAGCAATGACATCAAGGACAAGGCGCCGTTGCTAGATCACCGAAAACTGATAGAAACCGTGTGTTGTCCACCAACCCTCTCCCTAGCCCACTCAGCGCTTCTGTGTTACGACCAGGAAAGCACATTGGTTGAAGCGGCATGACTGATTATTTCTTCTTTCTAGCAAATGGAAAAGTTCAAGGCGGTAGAAAAGGCAATGAAGACGAAAGCCTATTCCAAAGAAGGGTTATCAGCGGCAGCAAAACTGGATCCCAAGGAACAAGCCAAGGTTGAGACAGGCGAGTTTCTGAGTAGCATGGTCGACGAGTTGGAACAGCAAATCGAGACGTTAGAGGCCGAGAGCGAGCAAATACAAGCGACCATGAAGAAGGGCAAAAATCAGGGTGCCAAGGCGGATCGCATCGCCGAAATTGAGCGTGTAATAGAACGGCACAAGTGGCATCAGGGCAAACTGGAACTCATCAGGCGCTCACTGGAGAATGGCGGCGTCGAGACGGAGCAAGTAAACGATCTCGAGGAGAGCATTCGCTATTACGTGTCTGATGGCATGAACGAGGACTTCATGGAAGACGATGAGATGTACGACGAGCTGAACCTGGAAGACGACGAAGGAGTCTTTGGCATGGGCGCAGACGGCGAAAGAGGGTCATCGCAAGACAACCAATCCGTACAAGACGATCCTGAACCGATACCCGAAACCGCGCTGAAACCTGTTCGAAAAGCAGCAAAAGAAAACGAATCCTCGTCATCGCGTAAAGGCTCTGCTCAAACGAAGTCACCCTTACCGGCGCTTGCTACTTTACATACGCCTTTATCAACCATCAGTAATGGTTCGACTGCTAGCATGAAGCCCGCCACAATACCTACAAGAGCGCCTGGCGAAACATTGAAGTACGCCTCTGCCGCCGCGGCCGCCGCGGCAAGTGACAGGGCCAATGTAGGTATATCGCCACTACCTCCTCCGCCTGGCAGCGCTGGCATCTCTTCGCTTCCCTCGGGGCCGTCGACATCCAACTCGCCCGCTGTAACCGCGGCCCAACCCGCGCAGCAGACGCCGATACAAGCACCAGCCAGTGTTGCAACTCCGGCCCCCGAAGAGCCCTCCCCGGAGCCCGCTCCTGCGCCGTCTGCGCCTACGACAAGTCGAGCAGCCAAGAAGTCGAAGGCTGCAGGCAAGCAGCCGGCTGTTGCTACCGAACCCAAGGAGACGCCTGCAACGAACGGCACGACATCGAATGGGGTCAAGTCCAAGACGCTAGCCCACGTCCCTGAAGAAGAGAGCATATATCACCTGCCCGCTGCTCTGCAGGATCTGGTTGAGTCGTACGAGATGGCCAAGAAACACCCACCGTCGCAGTCGGCGCCGTCAACGCTGCGTCTTATGGATGCAAGCCAGGCCAATTGCCCGGACCAGCTCGACTCTGATGCGCCGCGCAGCTACCGACCGGAGATCCCCGTGCCGCAGGGTATGTCGAGCTTTCCGCGCACGCCGCTTCCAATCTTTGAGGACCCGCGACTGTATCAGCGCATCGATCCTGATACGCTATTCTACGTGTTTTACTATAAGCAAGGCACCGCGCAGCAATACCTTGCCGCCAAAGCACTTAAGGACCAAAGCTGGCGGTTCCACAAGCAGTATCAAACGTGGTTTCAGCGGCATGAAGAGCCCAAGAGTATTACGGAAGAGTATGAACAAGGGACATATCGTTTTTTTGATTATGAGAGCACTTGGTAAGTGGTCAAAGGGATTCTGTGGACTTTGCAGATGTTGACGGATTGGCTAACATGGGAAACATGATAGGATGAATCGACGTAAGGCCGACTTCAAATTTGCTTACAAGTTCCTTGAAGACGAGGTGTAGTTTCCTCGAAGACGAGCTGTAGGGGCGAACGAAGAGAGGTAATGGTGGCTAGGGAAGAGGAAAGTGGAGGGTACTGTACATTGTTCGAGGGAAATGTTATATGGGCGTTTTTCTTTTTGCAATTTGCAGACACATGAGGAAAGCTGCTCAGTTCCCACACCAAGCTGGACTTTTCATCGGTGCAATTGCTTCTCTTCCTTGCACTAAATCGGTAGAAATCAGGATCAGGGTTTCTTTGTTTTGGGTTTTCTCTCCTTTTTTTTGTATCTTGGGCTGGTTCGATGCCCCTAGTTCAGAGGCTCGCTGGAAAGAACCATAAGGCGTGGGCCAACTGTGGTCTTGGTTGCTGATGCATCCTCTTCTGTTGCACCACCAGGTTTAAATGGCCATTTTGTCATTTTAGTCAATGGCCAATGTCAATGTCCAGTGGTGTTTTGACAGCGAGCAAAACCCTGCTTCGTTTTCGTGATTCGTCCTTGATGTTCAGTGTACGTCTGGCTGCGTGACTTGATGAGAGGAAGGAACAGTGACGAGGACGTGAAGCGATGGGGGGTGACGGTCGACGGATTTTTGCGGCTGAAATTGATTGTTGTCACATGCAGGAAGCGAATGAATGCAAAATCCAAGCTACAGCTAGCGCCGGGTTTACCCTTGCGGACAGAGCCATTGGCGTTCATACAAGCGACAATTGACTCGCAGACGTAATACAATACAGACGAATGACCAGAAGAGGAAGCTAGGAGACGACAGCAGACACGGCGATCCAAAAATACCGCGTGCCGCTTTTGGAGGCTGGGGATGCGAACCTACCGAAAAGGCTCCTCTATAATAGCCTCAGCTTCATCACCGACATTGGAAACATGACCGAGTACCAGCAGGCAAACGTTGCGAAATCTAGCTTACAGCTGGGGCGTATTGTAGCTGGCGCGCGATGATGACTTGTTAAGGTTTTAATTCACTCACATCTTTGGAAGGCAGGGGGGGTACGTGTGTAAGAGAGACGGCAGCGGTCGCCCTGGATCCGAGACAAGTTGTAGGATCCAGAAAACGCCAAGCTTCTGGAAGGTGTGGATGCTGCCGCCTCGATGCGCTGCGGGAGTCGAGCCAACGCAGCCGGGCATTTTGTTTCGATTTTTAGGCAGCGATGAACGACCAGGCTGAGCATGCAGCGACCGATATGGTTTGCGCATCAAATAGAGGCTGGGGTTGGAGGGAGGGGTGTGTGCTGCTTACCGGCAGGTGGAGAGAAATGGGTGTGTAACACGGGGATGCAGAACATGTCGCTGACTGCTTCATTCTGTTTTTGTTTCTCTTGGAATGCAGTGTCTGGTACTATACGTGAGACCGGGGCCGATATTGTGCCTGTATTGGATGCGTCATTTTCTGCGCATCCAGGTATCGTGCAGGTTTCCCTCCATCCGTAGGATTGTTTCTTTGCATCGGCGCCCATTTCAGTGGCCGCCCCATGACGGGCAATGATGTGCGGCGCCTTGGCTGACCAGTGAGGCAGTGACCAGATAGTTATCATTATCGGCCGACAAGGTTTCCGTGCCACCCCCGGATGGAGTGCTTTTTTTATTTTGGACAGTCGAATGTATGAGTGGCTGGCTGCAAGTGAGGCTTGGTCTTGTTCTGATTCAAGTTAGGCCGCTAGAAATGGGAATGTGACGTCGGCTGCTGGTGGGAAATCGGCACCGATAAATCGAGGCTTGTAATACGATGCAGGTTGGGTATGCACACCCTCCAGGGTCGAGTCGCTGGCTGTTGTCGTAGATGGGCAATTGGCAGGCATCGCCATTGACGCACAAGAATGTCGAAGAATAGAGTCAATTAGTGGCTACCTTAAACCAGAGTTGGAGTTGCAAACAGAGGCAGCTGCGGGCAGCTGGCAGCGCGGATGCTTGCCAGTTGTCAACTTCAGCGCCTGCCAAGTGAATAGATAGGTACAACAACCGGCTGGAAACCGATAGAGAATTCTTTTCCCTTGTACAATCGAATCATCTACTGCGGAAATACATCTTCCATTCCGACAATCTATATTGCATTTTGATTGCAGTTAACACGACCGCTGTGGGAATGCCCAGACCAAGTTACCCACGCATGCCCACGCCACCTACCCGGTATCGAACGGACCCGACTACGGTGAGAGAGAGAAGAGGCTTCGTTCCAACTTCACGAGTTAGCTTACGAGAGCTCCATATGAGCCATTAAAGAAGAGTGCACGCATCGTTCGTCTGCCAATCCAAGTGCTTTTGTTTGTATTCACGGCGAGGACCGACGATGCGGTGAATCGAAAGAGGAGGGTCCTTTGTCAAACTACCAGGCCAGCGCCCCAGCAAGATAAAGCGCGAGCACCACCTCACGGACAGGCGCCCATTCACAAGCAAGTGCCCATGGAAAATTAAAGGCAAGTGCGTCATCGGAAGCTCCGAGAGCGCGGACGTGCGGTGCCACCTAGGCATTAGTTATGGAGTTGGTGTTTGTCTCGCCGACGTCTTTACTCGCTCGCGCAGATGCAAGCAAGGATATGGGACCTGCCTCAATGGTCTAAACGGCTCTCTTTTCCGGATCCATATCTCCATCAGGTGACGACAAGCCTAGCTGATTGGAAGCTGGGGTGATGCTGCAGTGGGTAGTCTGGCAGGGGTCATGGTTTTGGAAGCCGTGGAAGCCTTGATGGAAGCTTTCCTCCTTCGACGCCACCACAATGCAAGACAAGACAACAAAGACTCAATACTCAAGAGACACAGTTGGCTTGGTTGAGGACAGGATGTCTAGCGGCAGGGGTCACTCGCTGGCCTGGCCTCGCTGCGCCGTCCAGCCTGCTCTAGGCTCATCGTCAGGCACTTTTCTATCCAGGCCGCATCCTTTCTCGCGGCGAGTCGCGGGCATCGGTGTGGGTTCACTGCACGCCAGCCTTGTGGCGGAGCGCAATAGTGGTGCTGTTAATACTACCTATGAAGGACCAATGAATCTGTACCTTTTGTGTCGGTGGCTATACTGACTGTTTAATATCCTGGGTTGTCGAATGGGCGAGCTCGACGCCTACCACGAGTCTCTTTTCCGCAATCAGAAGGGTTCTTGCAGTGGGCTGCGCGTCGAAACTCAAACCAGTGTGCGCATCACTGACGTATCGGCGCAGATGAAAAACCATTAGCGCTCGCCCCAAGCCAGCCCAGCCCAGGTGACCCAAAGTGCCAACCAATGTCGGCAGCAACAGTTGGCACTATCAGCCCGCATGGAGAGTATCGCTGCCAGCAATTAATGCCATCGGTGAAGGAACGGACTAGTGCACTTGCATAGAGCCATCAACTTGGAATCGTCTCACGCCGATTGTTTCCGACTGCCAAAAGGACTGCCGCAGCTGCGACAATGCCCTCTGGTTCCGTCATGCCAACAATGACTTTGTGGGCGCAGCAATCGATGGGCGCGATAGCTTACCAGTAGTTAACTCCTGACTACCTTATTACTCCGAAATAGTTAGCAGCTGGTTGCCCACCAGGGCCCGGCCGAATGCCCTGCAGCCACTGGCCTCAAACAAGGAGCAAACCAATGTCTCGCCTACGGATTCAATTGACTCGGTAAAGGAGAGTCTTTGGTCTACAGGAATGAGATAGTCTTGTTGGCTCCAGAAACAAGCAATTGTCAGATGGCTGCTGCAGTCGCCATGTTGGTACGGTACGTCCTTCTAGCGGCCCCTGCGCTCCTGTTAATTCTTTGACCGGTGACAAGCTACAGCAGGCCGGGGCTTCTCCAGTCATATTTCTGGGTACGCCCGGAACCACTCTCTAGCCAGAACAGACAGACACTGATGATAACTAAAAGATCTACTCGTTCTGCAACTGTAACCCCACTGCGGAACATTGCACGCATCGCTATCCATGCTGTCTAGGTACCTAAGAGAGCAGTAGCGCCGCGATGCCTACCTAGGTACTAAGCAAGGTACTAAACAGTAGGCTCGCGCCTTCGCGTCAAGACGCGAGCCTCCGCGGACTCGCTAGTAAGTTGGGCGCTCAGCCATCGACTGCTGATGCTAGAAAGGATTTGGGGTCTTGTGGACGACATTTGGTGTTTGGGTGGCTGAACAAGGGCGGAGAGTGAACAAGATCGGATCTCCGCGAGGCCAGTGACGACAGAAGAACGACGGGCATGTTAGTGCTGGGGCTGGGCTCGGCTTGCTGGTGGTACTACTAATAACCACCTAATAACAAAGTGGTGGTGGCTCGCTCGGTAAATAACTAATGCCCAGCCACGGTGGGCTCGTAAATACAGGACCCTGTATTCGTTCGCTGGCTTTCCACATCTTTTTCCACAGTCAGACCTCGTCATTCCGCAAAGTCGAAGAATGGTGACTAGTTGGGTATGGCGCCGCGGTAGCAGGCAGGGGCTTGCCGCCATCCATCATCCATCACCAGCACACACACCCTCTTTGCCTCTTGTGCCTCTCACCTCCAACGACCAGACCCCCCTTTGTCCGCAGCTAATAATTCTCCACACGGATCCAATGAGCTCATTTGGCCCAGTGTCAGTGGTCTCCAGGGCTGAGGTCTCAAAGGTCGGCAACCCTTCTAGAAGCTTGCCAGAAATGCAACTACCTAGTGACTGTCTGGTTTGAAACGGACAGACACCCTTTACACCCTTTGGGTACTGCCACACTCGATTCTGGCTGTCGGGTGATATAAGTTGTCACCACCCCCCCCCTTTCTTTTTACTTTTGTTTCTAAAACACTCTTACGAACTTGATATATCTTCATCACATCTCAACCTCGATACCTCACAATTCAAACTGCTTCCGCTGGCCGGCCCTTTACTCATCTTGTTTAGTGGCAGCGATCCTTTGACGAATTGATACCCCCATCCCTGTTGCGATTGTCTTGGATTCTGCACGTACAAAGCGCCATTGCTCTTCTTCTTATTCCCAACCAAGGTAAAAACAAGAGTCACTTCTTGTTTTTACTTTAACACCTGTACATGCATCCATTTCGCCAGAGTCGGCCCATCCCTGCGAGGGTACGCCCTGGAGTCACGTCGGATTATCTCTACAGTACCTCTGCCCCGGCTGGCAACATGACGGCCCAGATTGGCAATTGCAACGACGATTTGTCTGTATTTCGGCAGCCCGAGGACTTTTACACCCAGGATTCCCGTTTTCTGGCCTGCTCGGAGCCCATCTCCCGCCACATGAGCTCAGAGAGCTCCTTCTCATTATCTACACCAGCATCGCCAATGCTGGGCACCAGCTTCAACTCCTTCTATACGCTGCAAGCCAGCTCACCCGGAAGTCCCATGTTTTCTCAGCTGCAGGACATGCCAGGTGCTGGCGTTAGCTCTCCATACAGCACGCAAAGTGTCACGACGAGCTGCGAAGGGCACTCCCCGATGACCGTGGCGGAGGACTTCACAGGCGAATCGTATGTAGCCTTTATCATGACCTCGTTCCTTGTTTTCCCTTTCCATGTCTCCCTTTTTTTCTTTTTCTCAAATATAATTAGACCACTCTCAACTCCTCAACGCAACTAACACGTATTCGCCGTATCTAGGCCCAAGGGACGCGACTACCCAGTGGTGTGCCTGTTTCCCGGCTGCGACACCAAGCCCTTCAAACGCCGCGCAGACCTCGATCGCCACTACAAGCACAAGCACGCACCAGCGTCGCAAAAAGACTCGTACTTTTGCGACTACCCAAAGTGCGCGCGTCGCCGAGACCCTTTTCATCGCCGAGATCACTTCCGTGACCATCTGCGCGAGTTTCACAAGGAGGTTATCGAGAAGCGTGGCGGCTCGGTCAGCGAGGAGTGGCTTGAGGACCGCAACGTGTCGTCGACGTGGTGGCGATGCGCCAAGTGCCTCGTACGCAACTACATTGAGCAGAGCGGCTACGAGTGCCCCAAATGCAAGACGACGTGCCAGGCCAAGCGCAAGGAGCTGCGCATGCGTGATTGACTGGACGCCGCCGCCGACTGAGAGCCATTGATATTCGTCCTCTTTGTTGGAATTCTCATGGTTTCTCTCTTTCTCCTGCTATTTTCTCTCTCGGCTTATACGACTTGTTGTTTGCGTGTCACACGCTCTCAGTCGGCGGCGAGTGCCAGCGCTGGCAGCCCTCCACGAAGACTGGCCCTCTGCTGCGACCAGCGCGCCAAGCCCCTATCGTTCGAGAATTAAGAAGAGTTCTGACGAAAGGGCACCATCGCGCGCAACCTCGGCCAGAGGCGGCCACCAGCAACTGCAGGCCAGCGGGGGGGCAACCCACTGGGAGCAAACCCGCTAAAAAAAACAGCTTTGACGATTGCGGTATCATTTCCTCATCTGGCGGTCCCTGATACGCCCATTTGTTTCTTCTACGACCTTGCCGTACGAGGAATAAGTTTGGGGCAAAACAGCCTACGGGTTAGCCCTGACTATGCTTCTCGGCCGAGCCCACCCGCACAGCCTCAAACTGTCCAACACACACCAACCACTTGCACTGCGCACGCTGTCAATGAATGCCCTTTTGGGCAGCTTCAGCTGGGGCTGTGCTGGTGTTTTGCCTTTTCGGCTCTTTTCTGAAACTCTAAGATGGGCGTGGGCATTATAGTTGTTGTTGTTGAGTCACTCGTCGAACCACAGTTTGAAAGAGAAAGTAAAGTTCGACGACGAGAGTGGCTACGTCATGCGAGTGGCTATCAAATCTCCTTCTTTCCCCGCCATTGGCTATTCACGTGTTTATGAATCTCGGGCGTATACAGAAGCCCCATCTCCTCTTTCTATATCATGATTTAGTTTAGAAATCATAGCTAGAACAATTGATACTTTTTTTTTTTTTTGATTAGAATCATTTCTTTTTCGACTCTGAATTTTCGCTTGTGACTCTGAAATTGCATCACCTTGCACAATCGCTGACTGAACCTTGGGGAAAAACCCAAGTCGGTGCCTAAAACGATGTGCAGCGGGATCGTCCTCAGCTCAGGCGGGCATCTCCCTTCTTTTTTCGCCTTGTGACTGTGCCATTGTCCAATCACGCCTCGACACCAAAACCTGGGCAATTTATGCACAAAGTATCCTTGGTGTGCTTGGCAAATCTGTTGCTTTTCCTTCTCCTCCTCCCCCGTCCCCCCCTTTTCAAAACTCTTTTTCTTTTCTCTTTTACAGCTCCAGGCAGACGAGTTTTCGACAATGCCATTCGCCTAACCTCCCTTCTCCCCGCCCCCGCCTCCTTCGCCAACTCAATCGCTAGGATCACGTACATAGTGCGATGAATAAGCAAACCACATGACCTCTTTTGCTGCCCAGTTCCCTCCCCCCGCTTTCCGCTTTTCCCCCACAACGAAGGATGGGGGGGAAGGGAAGGAGGGGGGTCCGCCCTGGTGCATGCATCTCCATGGAAGTCTTCTCGAAGGAATACTACCAAAGTAACTAGAGAGAGGCAACAGAGGGAAGCCAGTGGTGGTGGTGGCGCAGCTCCCTTTTGCCGGGGACGCGTGACTCCACATTTCTGTTCTACTAACTTATTACCCAACTACGGATACCCTCAGCGCCAACCCTTGCGGTCTTTGTTTTGGACTGTTATCGCGGGGAGGCAGTGCTTTCTCAGTTCATGGGGCTTTGTATCCCCATGCCTTTTCGTCTCCCACATATCATGGGGCCTGCTTCTGTGCCAGTCATGGCCTCTAGTGAGACAAGGTACAGTGGATACGGGAATAAAGCCTGGTTGCGCCGTGAGAAAGCTTATTGTTCGACTTTCATTTCGCCTGCGACCTGGCGCCGTCTTCTTCGCACTCTGGCAAACGGCCAAGAACTGTTTGGTAGGGACTGATGAAGAATTCCAGTAGATTGCCCGAATTATCTGCCTCGCTATAACTCCATATTATGCCATTGCTGGAACCCCAATCATCGAATTACATGATGCGCCATACATACAACAACACCTCTTTCCCAAAAGCTTACTGGTACATGAACCTCATCGCCCTATGTAGATGCGCCGTGCCCTCGCTTACAGATCCACCCCCCCCCCCCCCTGTGCTCTACCTGGGGCGCTGCACTGCTTGGCTGCTAAACATGACACCACCACCACCAATTGCAGCATCGCAGCTAGTCTAGCCCTGCCGAGCATGCATGTCTCAACGCTCCAGGCAGCAGTGAATCCTGCATTGTGCAGCAGGATGTAGCTCATGGTGTAAACTCAATCGGATCGCCCTGTATGTTGGGCAGTGCTCTGATATCCGGCCGTCCAGCCTCGCGTCGCCTATTACGTCGTCTTCGGCTCATCACTCGCCCCGACGGTGCTTTTGGCGCGAAGGAGCTGCTCTGTTCTGGCTCGCTGGTCTTGGGTACTGCTGCCACAGCAGCGCCGGCACCACCACTGGCGGCCAGCCTGCCCACAAACAGACTCGGTGGGTGGAACGTCGACTCTGGCTTCAAAGTCATGTGCTGCACCTCCGGCAATGTAGATTGCGATACAGCTTTCGACTCTGTGGGGAATGCGGTCATTACTTCGGGTTCATCTCGCAATTCAACGAAACAAGCGGGGGCCTCATCGTCAGAGGTCGTCTGGGGTTTATTGGAGAAGCGCATACTGGTGGTCGACGGGCCTTTCGCGGAGATGGTCAGTGGCGGTGCTGGCCCAATTGGAGCCGGCGTGGGGACCTGACACCGCCGTGTGGTAGGACCCGGAGATGCGTTTTCTTCAATCGCCGCAGTTTTGACCCCGAGCTTGCTCCGGCTGTCGGACGCTTCATCTCCCTCGGGACCACAATGCTCAGATGACTTAATAGCGACAGGGACAGAGTGACAAGACCCAAGCACGAACCGCTTCCACACCATGTTCTCGTCCTCGTTACCAAGCTCTGGGGCCATTGGCACCGAGCGCTTGTAGGGCAGCGCCGACAGCCGGTTGCCCAGATGACTTGTCTCAGCTATTCTGTACACGTCGGGTGTGGTGATACTGCTCGGGAGGGAGTCGCTACCTCGAAGAAATCCTCTATCAGGAACGTCTGCAATCGCTTGGGACGACGGCCGTCGAGGCGAGGGAAGATCGAGGTTGCGCTCAATTGAAAGAGGTAAACCATTGCATATGCCCGGTTGTCTGAACTCTCGTGGGGACTCGAATATTTTGCTTGAGCTGTTTTCTTTAACAGGCTCCGCTACCACACTTTCCCCAGACTTGCTCTCCGTAGCTGCAACGTAACTGGACCCATCGCTCTGTAGCCGCGAAAGACTCGCTGGCTCGAGATTCAGTGCGACATCACTACTAAGCGCTGAAAACCTTGCATAGACACTTTGCGGCATGCATCTAATAGGTTGTGGATGAAGAAATTGTGTTGCAGGAATAGCCTTGACCAAAGGCTGGTCGAATATAGACGGACTCGTGTGCGACATGCTCTGTACCTGCGTCTCGCGGCCAGCCTTTGCTTTCCCAATCTGCAAGGCCCGCTCAGCACAAGGAGATTCTGGAATGAAACTGCTGAAACTTTTCGATGCAGATGATGAGATGTCGTATAATGACCCTCGCTCGACAATTGGCGTCTCTGGTAGTGCACTTTGTCCTTTAGAATGCCATGTCCTAATGCTGCTTTTTCCAGGACTCCAGCGGTATTCCTGGTTCGCAATTTTGATCACGGTGTGGGCAGAAATTTGGTCATTTGATGCCTCGGCCAGAGGCGATCCGAATTGACTGTGTGATAAGTGGCGCTGGAATGATTTTCTTGATCTCGCCGTCTCCGGGTAGGTGATGATCACAGGCTTCTGTAGCTCCACGCCGGACCAGTCGCTCTGCTGTAATAATCTGCGTCGCTTTGCGTCCATACTCGTATCATCTTGTTCCTGAGAGTTGTGAATTCTCTTTATCTTCTCTATGCGTCCGCCGTCCTTTGGATACTCTGTTGCCTGCTGCAAAGTCTCGGACAAGTCTTGCAGTGTCAAAAGCCTGCTTCTCGGTTCTCTGTGCCGTGTCGCCTCAGGGATCTGTTGAACCGATATCTCCTGCGGGTCCTTGAGATAGCTTGGAACAAAATTCTCCGCGTTGTACTTTCGTCTTCGTGAATCGGTGACTTTCTGGCGCTTGGCCTGGGCGAAATACTGCTTCTGCCTGGTCGCATCATTGTTGTAGCTTCTCCGTGAGTGGCGGGCAAGCTGTCCGTTGTTCCAGTTCATGACCAATTTCAACTCGAAAGTCAATGGAATTTCTAACCGATTTGATCTGATGAACTCATTGTCCGATACAGAATATGCAGCTGTAAAAGTGGCAAGCAAGAGCTGGTGAGGGTACCAGCCGTTTGCCAGCTGGCAGTCAGTGGCCGTCATGGCGTGCACGCGCGCCTGCACCCCGAATAGTCGCGAAGCTTCAGGTAACGGAGTGATACTTACACGGAGTACTTTAAATTAATTTTCTCACCACTCCAAAGCCACTGTCATCTGCGGCTTCATGGCTACCTTGCCTCGCGGATCGTACAGTGTGTAAGGTGCGCATCCAATATATCCGCACTGTATGACATCCCTGAAGCCACGCCACGTAGCTCAAGCCTGTGTCCGTCGAAGCTTGAACCCAATGCAGACCAAAGTAATCGGGGCGCATTATATCGACAGCGAGCGCGCGACTTGAACCGCCCCTTTTTCGAGCATACAATTTTAGGAATATGGCGGACGCTGAAGAGAAAGCGCGGCAGGAAAAGATTGCGGCCGCAAAGAAGCGCGTGCGTTTAACCTGGTAACACGTACCCTGTCCAAGCTTACAATAGCCCCGTCAGGTCGAGCAACGCAAGAAGAAGAAGGACAAGAAAGCCGCCGACGCTTCAAAAGATGACATCAAGGAGGAATCTGTTGATGCAGCTGAAGACGGGGTTCCCGAAGTCACCAAGGACGATGTCAACACGGCAAAGGACTCCGCTATCGAGGATAAGTCTGATGACAGCAAGGCCGATGAATCTGAGCCCACATCTGCACCTTCTTTGGCTGAACAGTCAAAGGCAAGGTCTACATCATTCCGAGCGAGCTCCATATCGGGTATGCCTGCCTCACCAGGGCCATTAAGCCCGGACGGCGACACTGCGCCAGACATCTACAGAAAGCACGTCGCCCGAATCGAGGAGCTAGAAAAGGAAAACAAGCGCCTTCAGAGAGAATATTCTGACTCAGAGAAGAGATGGAAAAAGACGGAGGACGAACTTGCTGATCTACGGGAAGCTGAAGACAAAAAGAATTCAGACGATACGGAGAAGCTGGTAAGAAATTGTTTTACAGCGACATGAAATTGGCTAAGCAGCATATAGAAGGGCGAAATTGCTTCTCTGGAGCGAAAGAATACCCAGCTTCAGCAGCAGATTTCGCGCGGCTCCGGCCACGCGCACCGCCAATCCGTTTCCACCACATCGCCGCCCCCGGCGCTCCAGGCCGAACTCGATTCCAAGACGTCAACAATCGAATCGATGGAAATTGAGATCTCTAAGCTGCGCTCGCAACTCGAGCGGCACCAGAGCGGAGCGTCGTCCGAGAAGGAGCAGGTCGCCGCACTAGAAGACAAGGTGGCACGTGCCGAGGCTGCTGCTGGCAAAGCGCAGCGCGAACTGCAAGACGTCAAGAAGAACCTGGAACGCGCCACCGAAAAGGCGGTCCGCGAAGGCAGCGAGCGATCCAGCGCCGAAACCAAGGCGAGCACGTTGGAGCACGAGCTGGCGGCGCTGAGGGCAACCCATGAGGAGCTTGCCAAGAAGGCCGACAGCTTCGAGAAGAAGGCGGCCACGCTGACTACGTTGCACAAGGAGCAGGACGCTCGCTCGCAGGTGCTGAAGCGCGAAAAGGACAAGGCCGAGGCCGAGCTCGCTGAGCTCCGCACTCGCGTTGAGAAGCTTGAGGGCGAGAACACCAAGCTGCGTAGCCGCAAGTCCACCGATGGCGGCGGTGGCCTTGACGACGAGGGTATGGACGAGCTCGAAAACGAAGAGCGCCAGCGTCTGGAGAAGAAGATTCGTGTCCTCGAGAAGGAGGTGCACGAGCTGCGCAGCGGCGAGTGGATCCAGCGCCGCCGCGACATGGAGTCGTCGTCGGGCTTCCAGGACGTCGACCTGTCAGCGCCATACGGCTCGCCCGCGCAGCGCAATAACTCGAGCGGCGGCATCGGCCAATTTCTCACCAACGGCCTCAATGCGCTCGCCGGTGGCGGCGATGACGACGAGGGGCTCCTCGAGGACGACGACGCCGAGTTTGACGAAGAGGCGTTCCGCAAAGCGCACGAGGAGGAGCAGATGCGCCGCCTGGAGCGCATCAAGGAGCTGAAGCGCGCGCTGAAGCACTGGGAGGGCTGGAGGCTGGACATTGTGGACCTGCGCCGGGGCGGCGTGCTTGGTGTGGGGGATATTTTTGATGTCTAAAAAAAAAACTGCACGGACTCATTGTAGGAAGATGAGGTTGTGTATAGCCTAATGCATGGTGTTTATTATGCTCTACCCAACAGTCGATGGCAGTTAATCGTGTTCTCTGAAAGAGACATTTGAGAAAGCACGTACATTTTGAATGGGGAGCGTGAAGGGAAGTATATTGGTCTCGGGCCGCGTGAGGCGTCGTCGCTACAACTGACTCCATTGGCCAAGGGGAAGAAGCATGCCACGAACCCCTTTGAGATGGCGTTAATCCATCACCACCAAGTCTGTTCGATGCCGAACATCATTTGCAGTCATATGTGATGCATCAGCTCATAACAGTGGCTAAAAACTGAGCCCATTTACATTAAAGTAGCTCGAATATCGACGTCCACATGTATTAAGCTGCACACCAAATGTATAAACCTCAATTGTCGGGGCCTCTGGGACCGGAAAGCACTAGGCACAATACGCCTCTTCTCCAATTGAGGTGAGACGGAGCTCGACAGTATGATGGCTGTCAATAAAATCGACGAGGTTGCTTGCTCGTCACTCTGAATCAGCCCGCTCTAGCACGCCGGTAATTGCTCCTCCTTCAACGGTTATGACTGTGTCTGCAGTCCGGATTGCCTCGAGGTCATAGGCAACCATAAGAACAGTGCAGGTAGCAAACTCCCCATCAATGAAGTCGTATACATTTTTACTTGTATGACCATCTAGATGAGTGATGGCATCGTCGATAAGCACTACTTTTGTGTCTTCTCTGCGCCTGTGCAGAGCACCACGGGCAAGGCTCAGTAGTTGCTTTTGCGCCTTGGAGAAGCGCATCCGCTTCATACTGGTATCAAGGCCGCCGCGACGCTGCACCGCATCCCACAGCTTCACGCGATGCAGCATGCTGATCAAATCGGCGTCACTGAAATATGGTTCCAACATTGAGAGCGGATCCAAGTTGCAGCGAAGTGTTCCTTCCAGCTCGAGACCTTCTCTCGTAATGGTTGTCATGGAGGACCTGAGAACTACTCGAGGAATATTTTTTATGTTCATATCGTCGAGTCGGATAGCGCCAGAGTAGTTGATCATGCGCAGCGCTGCCAGTATCAAAGACGGCTGCCGGCTGAACGATAGTCAGTTTTGTTGGCTACTTTTCCTGAAGAAAATACATAAAAATTCGACAATGAGGAGCTGCTTACCTTCCGGTTCGTGAAGAAACAACGATCTTCTGTGTGCCTTCGAGGGAAGCGTCGACTAATGGCACGCGCGTTGAAGCTTCGTCAATGTTCACACCGCTACGCTCTCGTTAGCCACAGTAAAAATTCTGATTAGTCGCGTTCATACTCATTCTCTGTTGCGACCCTGAAGAACTCAAAAGCTCCCTTTGATGGCCACTTGGAGGGTAGAGGCTCCTCTTCTTCATCAACTTCGATGGGGGTTTCACAACAAAATCTGCGGATACGAAGAACAGCCCCGAGAGACTCGTCTAATTTAGACCAAATGGTGGCTATTGAGTTCAACTTCTCTGGCAATTCGACAATGCTGAACAAAGCAAGCCCGAGACGGGCTGGCGAGGAGGACTGCGGATAAATAAAGGCGAGACTGATGGTCGCTAGTCCGACAGCAGTGGTGAAGATAGCAATCGTGTATTCTAATTGACGTTTAGCCTCAAGCACGTAGTAGTATGACTTTTGGTACAGTGTAAGAGCTCCATGGAAGTCTTGGTAAAAAGCGGATTGCTGCTTGAACGCGCGAATGTGCTCGATACCCGCGACGGTTTCGGAGCAGCGTACAGTTACACCCATCAGAGCTTGGGTTTCAAGAAGGTGTAGTCTCTGGGCGAATGGTAAATATTGGCTCCGAATGCGGCATACAAGAGCCCAAAGAGCTAGAATGAAAGCCACAGTGTACTTGGCGCAGCAAGAAATTATCAGTGCATCCAAAGTCAAAGAAATAATCACTGAAACAGAGTCAGCAACAAGGCGACCGAGTTGAGCTCTCAGTGGCTTGAAAGCCGATCAATGAATGGAGAAGGAAGAGAACTTACTGAAAGAGCGTTGCATCAGAGTGATGGGAAGTCGTCTTGATATCGTTTCCAAGTCTTCGTCAAAAAGCTTCAGCAAGGAGACAATGTTGGCATTGCTCACAAATTCCGGCGTCGCCACCATGACAGTCTTGACCAGTCTCCAGTGCAGTTCGATAGAAGACTTTGTGCTGATGCGCGTGAAGTAGAGATGAGCTGCCATTCGGTTACATAGGACACTAGCGACGGCGAAGGCAGCATAGCCGGCAACATATGCTGGGCTCAAGACACTGTCGGACAGCGACAAGCTCCAAAATATTTCCAGCATCTTCTCCATAATTGCCGTAGCTGCCACGGATATGTACCAAGTCCGTATTGTTTTCTTGCCCGCCGGTTGCTGAAAATACGACGAAAGCGAAGCGTCTTGGCCATGCGTGGCAGTCTTGTCGCGCTCGTCGGGCTCCTCCGGTTGAGGATGCAGTGGAGACTCCGGGGCCTCTTCAAGAGTCGGCGGGAAATTAAAAAGGCCATTGCTATCGTGCAACATCGCTCGAACATTGGCGGCGCTCCTGTACGTCGTGGCAATCTGGCTCTTCATACGACCATCGTAGCCAACCGTGAATAGGGCGTCGGCAAACTGCAAGTGCCCAAAGTCGTTGGTAGCCATAATGACAGTACACTCCCAGTTGAATACCAGGCCACGATCGCCAAACAGATTCTCGTAGATTTGAGAAGCCATGTTGTACTGGACAGCATTGAGCGGGTCATCGAGGACGATGGTTGTCGGACGGTTGTAAACTGCCCTAGCCAACGATATTCTCTGTTTCATGCTAACACTCAGTCTGCCTCTGGGGCCATCAATCACAGTCTTATCATCATCAGGCAACTGTTCAAATTCGTGTTCCAAGCCACACGCACGGATGACAAGTGCATACCACTCTTCATCGAAGACAGCGTCTCCAACAATGCCATTCTGTATGCAAACAAAGGGCAACCAGACATCTTGAGCGCAATATACCATGGGTCCGGAAGACACGGTAAGGCGACCGCTGCTCGGCGTGATTTCGCCAAGAATGAGGCGCAGTACAGCAGATTTTCCACATGCAACGGGCCCGAAAATCATGGTCATGCCATATTGAAAAGCTCTCAAAGTCGCATCAAGAAGTATTACCTCGCCAGTCTTTGACATGACAGTTACACGAACAAGTTCGACAGTTGGAGTCGCTCCCATGAGACTAGAAACCTCGCTACCATCTTCTGCTGCGTCCGTTATGAGGCGTTTATCGACCAATTCGTCCAATAAAAGAAATTCCTGTATGCAATCTAAAATTTGCTTCCCTTGCTGCCCACAAGACAGACAATCCACGGCAACGTTGAAAGCAGTGGACACAATTCTGATTAGCATGAAGCAAGTGAATATTTCTGCCACTCTGAAGGTGTGCGAAGGTTGAGTCAGATATAGATAGCCAGCAATGACTAGAATCGGGGTCATCGAATGGCTGAATGCCACTTTCAAGTCATTTATATCAGTGAACAAGATTTAAACAATGGAATGTGCTCGTGTTGGAAGACCTTACACAGTGAGAACCCCTGCATTCGGGAGCCACGTTCATACAAGAAAGCGTCCACTTCCGACTTTCTCTGCCGATTCAAGTACATTGCAAGAGCTGGGCCGAGTCCCATCATTTTGATGCTTTGAAGCTGTTTAAGAATGCTAGAAGTGAGCGCTACACGGGACTTGCGTCGCACCGTAACCAGGTTGCGACGATGAGATTCTTGCTTTCCGCTGAGAAAAGACCCAAGAGCCACCACTGTGGGAACAATCAGAAGATAGAATTAGAAAGACCAGAATGGGGTTAGCTTACGCGTAATCGGAACGAAGATCAACAGCGATGCATTTCCGATGAATGACCAGAGGAAGCATATGCCAAGCAACACCTGGAAGACGGCCGAAGCAACGCCTTGGGTAGAGACGATTAGGATCTCGATGCTTCGCATACCATCCATAAGTTGGGAAAGGGCAGTTGAACTCTGAATGTCCATTGCGCTGACTCGCATCATTTTATCGTAGATGGCTGCGATCAGAATCGCTCTGATAGAGACTATGATGCAGTCACTTTGCTTTGTGAACATGACCTTGAGTATCTGATTTCCAGTCAATCATTAAAGTACAAGGGATGAAGTACATTGAAGCTCAATATACAATGAGACTCACAGATTTTCCAATCCATATCATTGCTGCCGCTGCGATATTTGCGACGGTTGATACAGATTTGGCATCGTCTTGGAACACTGTGGTGAGGATCTGGAAGAACAACAGTGGCTGCGCAAGAGTGAAGACAGCATGGACCAAGCGCAAAGGAGCTGTGGAAAGAAGCATCCTGCCTAGTGTGCAGGTAATTGCTTTTGCCAGAGCCTGCTCGGAATTTTTATCGACTGCCGTGGCTTAGCTAGGTCACTTCTAAGAAGCTGGCTGACTTACCACTATTCCACTGCACTTTGAACTGGCGGAAGATTGCCTCGGAGCATAGTTTCCAGGCCGGCTCCGGTAGATTCTTCAAGTCACAGTTTTCCAGGTTTCCCGGGACGGAAACCAGACCTGGCCATGAAAGGCATGACCAAATGCTGGGTAGACTCGGAGCGTCTGCTGCTCGGCCCTCAGGAAGCGTAGGTTGAAGAACTAGAATGGGATTTTTGAAAGACAAGTTCAAAAGAACGTAGAAAAGTTTGAGCGTTACAGTGACGAGCTGAAAAAAGCCGATGCTGCCTAAACTTTTTTCCGTATGCCGCATCATTGCGAGGTCGTAGAGAAGAGTAGTGGTCAGAAATATGTTGTGGAATGTGATTGAAGGAAAGGCGTAACGTTTTGAGAATTGCAAGAACCAAACAACAGAGAGGGAGGCGAAGAATGAGAGCACTGCGGCGAACATAGTCTGGAGAGAGTATAACGACTCGTCGTAGCACCGTATGGCTAGGTTCATAGCCTGAGCTATGAGCATAGCACATGACACCGCCAGCTTGGTGGAAGCAAGAGCAGGTTCACCAATGAGAACGATTTGGGGTACATTGTCGTTCCAAATTGGTGTGAAAAGTATGGTTATGCCGGCGGGAACTGCTGTGATGATGAAGTACTCGTAGGCCTCTGTTGGGTCCAGCAGGACCAACGCCAAACCTAACAGTCTGTTCATTCTGGTCGAGCGCGGAGAAGACTGGAACAAGATGGGGAAGACACGCGCCTCGAGGGAGTTTGCCCGATATCAGCAGGTGGAATCCGCCTTCAGTTGAAAACAACGATGAGGATCAGTATCGTTGTTTGGCTGAATTCCAAAGCAAGACGCGCATGAGCGGAGCATGCAAGACAGATGGACCTGGTGAGAAGGCCAGTTGACCGGTTGGCTGCGCTCGAAACTGCTTCTAGGCGTGGAGTTTACGAACCATCGGTATGGTTGGCAGCCAAAACTTGCCGGGTGGCTTTGACCATAGTGAACAGTCGGGCCAATCGTGTCTTGAAATCATGTGCGCCCACCGTTGCGACCTGTATTTCGCAACTCGCCCACCAGAAATAAACAGCCAGAATGGTGCACTTGTTCGCGCGTAGGGAGATTGCACAGTTCCACTGCAAGTTAACGCCACCAACCTCCTCCAGAGGTACTTGGCCGACAAGTACCCCCAAAGCGCCCCCATACTCCACAGACGAGCAAGGATCAAGACAAAAGTACCCTGGTTACCCAGTCATGAAGACATAATTTGAGCAAGAGACTGAGCTATAAGCGGCCTGGCTAGATTTCTAGCACGATGGCGTCTGGGACCCGGAGGCCGGAGGCCGGACACTGGTCTGGCTGAACCGTCGGAATAGCAACCCCGTCCTTTGTGATGAAAGATCTGGCAGAGACATTCAACCAGTAGCTTTCTTCAGTGCTGTGCTGAAAGAGAGAATGAAGCTGATGACCAAGAAAAGCGTGTACCGTCCGCCGTTCGCTGTACTTGTCAGCTATCAGTACCAAGTAGTTTCGTGTTACCATCCAAGGTTCCCCTATCTGCAGGGTGATGGATAGATAACCAACCGTGCCAACGTAGTCCAGTGGCGCAAGTGGCGTCAGTTTTGCCTGCTCGAGGGCGCCCGGAGTACCAGTAATAAATGACTTGAAGTCTCGTGCGTGCACACAGCAGTCGACCTGGCGAGGGCATAATCTCATGCTGACATAATTACCAAAGGATTTTGGCCCTAAGTCCTGATGAGGAAAGTGGTAACCAGCTGCGGGGAAAACTCGCGCCAAGGGTGGCGCCGAGATTTATTTATTTGCCAAGAGGCGTTGTTGGCCTTGCTTGTCCCGCTCAACCCATGCATATAACTAACATCATCACAATCCTCGCAAACTCACAGGCAGGATTCGAAGAAAATGCACATGCCTCCTGCACCAAGACTCACAACGTGCGGACCAAACCATGCGCCAATGCGAGTGCCTTTGACCTGCCAAGCTTGGGTGGTGGGTGATGAGTGGTGGGTGCACCATGCTCCATCCATCGCCTTGTCCTGAGCTGCAAGTAATTTGTACTGTGCGAGGCAAGCGAAGCGGCTGCACGAGAGCAGCTAGTGATGCAGACAATACATACCAGCGTCAATATATGAGCACCACCGCCCGCGTGCTCCGCCATTCTATTAATTCGTCAGCATTAATAAGGAGGGGGCTTCTTAGTGCAGTCGGCAGGGAAGAAAGAAGCAACTCGGCTCTTTCTTTGAGTGATAGATTACGAGGAAAAATTGAATTGGAACACATCTCGAACGAAATGCAACTGAATTGACGCATGCTAGTAAGAACAGGCGACAGACAGGTCACTTCTAGTAGCTATTGACCCACGCTCCGGTGCGCAAACTGCGACGGAGCACACGTACAAGATTGCCCGAGTCTAACTCGACTGCGAGATCCATCTCGGCGGCATAATCTCTCTGGTGCGCAATGGTGATGACGGTACAATCCGCAAAAGCCTCAGCCATCAGTTGTCGCATATTCTCGTCCGTTGTGGAATCCAGCGAGCTGGTCGCCTCATCTACCAAGATAATCTTCGTCTGCTTGACTTGCTGGTGTAGAATCGCCCGAGCGAGGAATAAAAGCTGCTTCTGGCCGTGGGAGAAATGACTTTTCGACATGTCAGACTCCAGACCCCCCTGCCGACGGACGTGAACCCAAAGACCAACGCGTTCGAGCGTCGCGATGATTTCAGCGTCGGTGGGGGGGCTCAAAGCGAACGGAAAAGTGTTCATACGGATTGTCCCCTTCAATTCCACACCTTCCTGTGTCATTGTCGTGATGTTTG
This sequence comes from Aschersonia sp. MBC 622, assembly GCA_030782805.1. Taxonomy (NCBI): domain Eukaryota; kingdom Fungi; phylum Ascomycota; class Sordariomycetes; order Hypocreales; family Clavicipitaceae; genus Aschersonia; species Aschersonia sp. MBC 622. Next base: position 55,723 of record JARJPL010000157.1, read on the forward strand.
AGCGCAGAACATGTCGAGGAATCATCTTGATTGAAAGCCCATCGATATTGATGCTGCCGGAGAACTCAATCAAATTCAGGAGTGCGAGCATCATCGACGTTTTTCCACTACAGATGATTGTCAGTTTACATTGTTATCAATACCGAGAGTGTAAAAAGTTGTAGCTCACCTCCCAGTTCGCCCACTGATACTGACTCTCTGGCCATGCTGAATGCTGACTGTCGTATTCTTGAGAGCATTGTAGGCCTCGCCCTGTAGCCCACTGCAAGAGTATTAGCCAGTAGACGGGCACAGGCAGATAAAATTCCACCAAGGCTTACGTATATTTGGCAGTGACGCAATTGAAGTCAATCTTGCCACTCGATGGCCAGTTGTCTGGAAGTGCTGGCATATCCTCGCGGTCCTGCTCCACGGGAGTTTCTTTGCAAAAAGACTGAATTCGAGCGAGACCACCCAGACTCGTTTCTAATTGTACCCACATTTGTAAACAGTATGACGCTGTGGTACTGAATGAAATCAAGTTCAACAAAGCCAAGCCAATGGCGCTGTCTGAACTAGACTCTGGGAACACAGTCGTTACACTGACAAGAGTGACAGCAGTAATAAATGCCATCAAATCTAGCACCAAGGTCAGCCACTGTTGAATGCATAGTAGGTAGTAAAACGGTCGCTGGCTGTGGTTGAGGCGTGTAATCAGCTCTTTATCGAAAGACCGCTGCCAACCAAGACTACGAATATGGGCCATTCCAGTGCTTGTCTCTGCAAAGTGTGTGACCAGCGGCGATGTCGTCTCCAACTCCAGATATCGTAGCTGACGTGAGGTTCTCAGATAAAAATATTGAATGCCATATAAAATCGCAACGAGAAAAACAATGATGGGTGGCGTGAGTTTAGCTCCTGATGCGATGATTCCCATGTCAACTAGAACGTTGAAAAACATGGAGACTGTCGTCATTAACATCAAGGGCATTTGTTGTGATATAAGAGAAATGTCCTGGCTAAATCGGTTGAGAAGAGACCCGGCATCTGTATGGCTGAGATACGAAAGTGTCGAGTCCAGAACGGTTTGCAAAAGTCTTGAGTGTAATTCAACTGAGCTTTTGGGCACGATCTGCTTCAAAAATTGAGCACCGGAGGCACACGTCACCACGGTTTCTACGAGGCTTAGAGCTGCAAAGCCTGCAAAATACCAGTCGTTTGCTGCGTCTGTACTTAACCAGATTCGCATAAAGATTTCTTCAGTCGAGTGAGTAATTAGTCAGAACTGAAACTGTACAGTCGAGTGCTTACGGGGCATCCTCTCCATTACAGCAGCAATTGCAGCCACGGTAAACCAAGTGACAAATAACAGGCAGTGCGCAGTACGGAAGTAGTAACCATAGAGTGACAAGTCCCCATGTCGCCTTTTTTGGTCGGGCTTGTTCGTCTCTGGAACTTGTCCGCCCAAGTCAACTGACGGCGGTTCGAATTCTTCACATGTCGCGGGCACGTCCATCTCGGGTCCCGGAGTTTCTTCTCGAACGTTGGTCGCAACGCCACGGGCCGAATTGTTTCGGCTGTTCATCTCTTTTTGGCGGACCCGACCTTGGTGGCTTATCTCAAAGACGATGGCGGCCTCCTCAAGAAGCTTAGCTGTGCAACAATATAAGCGATTGCACAACACTCTTCAAAGATGTAATGGATTTACTTACGCTGATTGGTCGTCATGATCGCTGTACAATTCCATCGACGAAGCAGTCCGTTTCGACCGCAGACTCGCTTGAAAACCAGTTCTGCGGTGTCAGCGTCTAGAGCACTGAGGACATTGTCCAGTAAAACGATCGAGGTTCGAGCAAACAAGGAACGCGCCAAACCCTATTTTCCGTGTCATCAACCACTGATATCGATAGTTCTGTTAGTAATTTCAACCTACCAAGCGTTGCTTTTGTCCTCCGCTCAGGTTACAGCCATTACTACCTGCCATACTGCTGTCGCCATCTGGAAGGTCGGCGATGTCCTTGTCGAGTGCGCACGCAAAGACGACCTCATTATAAAGTTCCTCAGCAAATGGGTAAGGGCCGATGATGTTCTCTTTGATGGTGGCATTCCGTATCCATGGCGTTTGGCTGGTATAAGCAATGATCTTTGAAGCAACTTCTAGAGTGCCTGTGTTGACGCTGAGTTCGCCCATGATGGTCTTGAGGAAAGCTGATTTGCCGCTACTGACAAGCCCATGCATCATGGCGAGAGACCCGGTGGGGACGCGTAATGTAACATCTTTCAGTATAGGGCCCGAGAAGTCAGAATTAACAGACACGTTGTTCATCGTAACCGCATATTTGCTGGGTCGACCGTGCACAGTCTCGTTCTTCTCTGTTTTCTCTGCTTCATTTTCTACTCGTTCAGGGCTTTCGCGTTGGTCCCGTCGCTCAGGAAGCGTAAGAAACTTTTGGACACGTAGAAAGCAAGCATACCCACTTGCATAATAGGGTAAATGGCCAAGGAGGCTGTTGAGTGGCAGAGCCGCAATGAAGATGGCGGCATAGGCGGCAAAGGTTTCTGATACTGTCATCGGGTTTGAGGCACGTGTCCAAAATCTGGCACCAGCTAGAACCGCCACGGGCGTCATCGCAGCGCCAAATCCATCTATCAAGTGCTGGTAAGTATAAGTCACCTTCGAAGAGCAAGCAAATTTGTGTCGAGCTTAGCCTACAGATACCGTAAATCATGATACGGCAATTACGCTCAATCATTGATGTTTCGATTTCGTCCAGTCTCTTTTCTTGCAGGTATGTGGATATGGCATCTGTTAGCCCCATGGCCTTGATACTCTTGAGTTGGGCTAGAAAATTGGAAGTGGCGGCGACACGGGTCTCGACCTTGGCGTTCCAAGCGGTTCTTGCGCTGGCCATCTTCTTGGTGACCATATAGGTGCCCATGGCAGCAACTGTCCAGAGTGATCAGAAGTCTTTCATGTGACATACGTTCGGCGCCTACTGACTTGAGGAAGGTATAAAAATGAGGAAGCAAGCATAGCCAACGAAAGTATAAAGCGCATAGATTCCGAGACCAAGTTCCACCAAAGATGCCCAAGTCGAGTGCATATAGCCTAGACCTTCCTGAACGCCCGCCATATCCGTTGTCATGAGCGTAACGGCAGCTGAATTTTCGAGCTGGTCAATGGTGAGCCTCTGCAGCTTGTTGTAGATTGCAAAGACAAGAATCCCTCGCGCGCAAGTTATTGCTTGTAGTTCTAGTCGCTCGAAGATGGATCTCGATACCTTGGTAAGTGAGTTGGTCAGCCAAGATGTAGCTAGCTGGCACCCAATGACGGACAACTCACCATTAAACCGCCGAAAATGAGAACAGAGGCACCAATGAGCCCATTGGTAACTGCCGAGGAAGCACTGTTTGTACTGACAGCATCAATTACACGCTCCATGAAGAATGGCCGGCTGAATGAACAGCCAATGAAACATAGCCGAGGCAATATAGGAATCAAGAATTGCCAACGGAGCGTGCGAAAACAAGCACGAGCCAGCGGCAGCTTGGTGCTTCTGTCCACTGGCTTACAATTAGTATTGATGGACACACCATCATGGGACGGGGGAGTTGCCAGAACCAGGCGCCGTAAAGAGACTTACCCTCGTTCCAATTTGGTACAAACTTGTCGAAGAGAGGTTCAGAATCGTATTGATCACCGATGTGCGGCAGCTCATCAACAGAGAGGTCTTTGACAAAGCCCAACCGAAGAATTGGGGTGACCCAGAGGAGCAATGCTCGGCCCCAAAACCCACCACGCTCTGCCGGGCCCAGGCGAAACGAACTCGAATGGAATAGATGATGTTTCGGTATCTCTTCTATCACAACAAGGGTGAATTTTAGGACGGCGATGGTTGCCTGCAATGCACCCAGAAAATCGAGTGAGCCTCGCAGAAAATAGGACCGCGTCATTGCCATGTCGAAGAGCATTGTCGCGGAGAGATAGACACTCAAGAATGAGGATTGGTGCAATGAAAAGGTGTGACTGATGTAGAGTAGACCGACAACACAGAGTGAAGCGATGAACGACATGACGGATGCCGCGAGAGACACACCTGACCGATACAAACCCGCCTTTTGCCACGAGATAATACTTGCGAGCTGTACCGCGATGAGTGCAGTGCCAGCAGTAAGCTTAAACCAGAGAAGAGGACCAGGTCGGACTTTATGAGTGGCAAGCAGCATCCTCCCGAGATAAAAAGGCATGAGAAGTATGACGATGCCTGCTGGAACCATGCCTAGCATGACAAGCTCGAATAACAAGGTGAAGTCGAACTTGCCGGGCAGAATAGGCCCGAACTCGTTGTCGAATGTGGGAAGCATTGTGGCCAAGGCCCGGCGGAGCAGCAGGATGAGGGTCAAAGTCCGTGAGCGTGCATGTGAAGGGGTTGAATCCTAGCGTCCGGATGCTGCAAAACAGACGGTGTCTGCGGGCGTTGGGAGACAAACAGGGCTTGGATGAGATGAGAAGCAATGGCTAACTATATAATGAGCGTGGGAGCAACAGGCCAAAGGAGGTGGGGCAAGTATTGAACCAAGATGGGCGGCGCAGTTGGAGGCAGTTGGAGGCAGTTGGAGGCAGTTGGAGGCAGTTGGATAAATCTGGTGAGGGGGCCACGGAGCAGCAGCGAGATGGCACACGAGGCTTGTATGAGAGAAGAACCGCGATCTGAAGACCGAGTTGTGGAGTCGGGAATCAACGACCTTGACATGTGTGAAATATGTATACAAGGGCAGGTGTCCCATCAGGGCAGGTGAACGAACACGACGACAAATTTCCAGCGAGTAGTAAGTTACTTGACTACCCAGTGCCAGCCAACCAATCTTGCCAGTTATTATAGTCATTATACAACAACGGCTGAGCGATCGGTTGATTGTGGAGGTGTGGAGCAAGCAAAAGAACCTGGCCTGCGTGCCTGCCATTTACCACCTGCCTAGCAGCGTGCCAGCCTAAGTTACCTAGGTAGTTGCGGGTTACCAAAAGGCTCAAGACTCAAGAGGTAGCAAAAGGGAATTGCTGTCTGAATAGGTCTTGCCTACCTACCCAAGAGGTGGACAAAAAACATGGCGGATTTACACTGATTTTGGCGCATGATTAGCAGTGGTTGTAGGTAGACAAGCGCCATGTTTTTTGTCCACCGAGTACTACCTAATCCGCACTCGGTCTCCAGACTAGCTTCCGGTCTTCGAGATGGCAATCTAGCCACTCACTACCTGGTTAATTTAGTTAGCGCCAACTGGATAAAGCATCTCCGCATCTTGGATGTAACAGTACAGACTGGCCAAGTACCTCAGGAGAGGCTTGCGGGGCGTCGCTTTCCAGGATATTCAATAAATAGCTAACAGGTACTGATTATACTGGGGGCTTGCCAGTAACAACAAAGTAGGCATAGTTCTCTCTTCACATTACGAATATATACACCTACTTACTGGTACATCATTCAATCCCAGCTATCGAGCGTCTGAATACTAACCCTGCACGCATACAGATGGCGCTCTCATCCCTTTGCCAGTGGAGAAGGAAGCGGGCGGTCACTTTTGAGGGGTTCAATAATAAGCCACTCAGAGCATCACGAAAATAACTACCTGGTACTGGCACTTATTATTCGCATCTGGTGACTGAGTACCTGTGGCCTGGAAAGATATTCGCGAGTACGAATATCTTAGCGAATATGGCCTCGCCACGCCTGATCCGAGTACTCACAGGTATTTAGCGGTGGCTCGCCCATTGTGTGTGATAGCTTCAAGACTCTCTGCTAGGAGAGAAATCATTGCGATGTACCCTTTCGGGACCCCAGTCAGGGCTTGGTTTCAGCGCCGGAGAGGAATTGTGAAAGCGGCCTCCCTCTGTTGTAATGCTGGATTGTGGTACCTATACTTATCATAAGCTTTGGAGCGGCCGAGGGATTGCACACTGCGTCCCCGACCGAGATGTAGTCAAGAATCGGCCAGCCTCCCCCGCTCTAGATATTTCTCTCGCAAAGCCACGTACCAGTGATTGACCCCTTTGCCCTTTGTCAGTAGGCCGCTCGGTGCTGCACGCTGCGCTGCGCTGGGTATCAGGCTGCTCACTGGGCATCAGGATGGAAATTCGGGCTAGTGCAGCATACCCTACCGCCAACAGTACATATATTCGTGCGCAAGCGAGAACATGTATCAATGACAAATTATCGACGCCCCTCACTGGGTAGTGCCCCCAGCGTTGCCTCTCGATCCGCTGCCATGAGCTCGGGGGTATACGCTGTCTTTCCCGTATTTATATACATGCGACCCTTGAATAATAGGTTAATCGAGTCGTGGTAGACTATTGGCAATACTTGTCAGTCAAGCCGCAGTCAGCAGCAGCCGACCAGTTCGTAAAACATACGGGGTAGTGCACAAACAAGGCTTGTAGCCGAAATTAGAGGAATGAGAATATAGTGTTGCATCTTTTTTTTCTTGTTGGAGATTTCTGCGAGAGAGAGAACAAGAAAAGAAGTTGCGTGATGATGCTTGGACGCGTCGGGCAGGAAGCTTAATGTGTGGCAGAAACAAGTTGTGGGGCTTTTATCGGCACGTGTGGCGACGTCAGCGCGTGACTTGTGTTTAGAACCTACCTAACCAGCTATTCAACTAGTTAATATCTTTATCACATCTGGATCGAAATTATGTTACTCTTGTTGGTATCAGACAAAGACAAAACCCCATTTTATGAATAGACGTGCATGAGAGGTGTCTGCTGACCTCCTCGATAACAGCAAACTAAACCACTCCACCACCAAAAGCCGCACACAATGTCCAAGAGGCTTTCAACCAAATTCCGTACCTTGGTGGATGCCCGTAGCCATTCGAGAGCCATTGGCGGGGAAAGAGAAGAACGCCTTCCTCGTCAGAGGTAATCTGGACAGTCAGTCACGTAGTCTCGGGAGTTGAGAGAAACTATGAAGCGCTGTGCCTTTTTCTTTTTTTGCTTTCGTTTGTATTTCTGGCTCTGGCTCTCTCTTTCGCCGAGAGGGCAACTTTGGAATACCTCCTTATCAGCTGTTGTCTTAATTTCCTACCTGCCCACTCGCTTTCTACATCATGCAATGCCCAGGCTCGGCGATGGACAAAAACCGCTAGTTTAAGCCGCACGCTAATAAACAAAAAGTTGTGTTTACCGTGCACAAGTCCGGTCCATGCGCCCGCGCGCCGCGTGCCGCCGCCGTGTTGTTTCCGACGAAGCGGCCGTCCGCGGCCTTGTTGCAAGCCAAAGGTAGCCTTATGATGGTGAGAAGTTCTGCGCGAACCTTTCAGAAAAGACGCAGGCAGACACGGGAAGGGTGTACGGGTTAGCCTCGAGCGTCGTACAAATCGCCTAATGTCTTGCTCTCCCTTGCCGTACGTAGCACCCGCATCGGGCTGCAGCAAATCCGTGGTTCACCTTGGATATACTCAACGTTTATGAGTTAGTGGCCACCTAACCCAGCCCAATCAGCCCAGCCAAATCAGCCCAGCCCAGGATGTTGCTGCCCTCCCCCCCATCTCAACCAGCTGCTCTGGGGCCATGGCGACGTCACTTGAGCCGCGCTCCCTGCGTAGCCTTATTTCCTTGTTGCAGTCGACGGGTTCGTGTCGTGTGCGGGTGGCAGAATCCAGAAGGAGGGGTTGCAGATGAAAAGCGTGTAGCGTGTTGACGTTGCTGCCGCGCCCAGGCCAAATATTTTATATCCGAGTCGACAGTAGACATCTGGCCACTTCTGTCCCTTTGGCTGTTCTTTTCTATAAATATTCAACAGCCTTGGCCGTGTTACCATTTGGACCCTTTTTGTCCGACAATTGATCATCGCGCTATTTTTTTCATTCACCATTTTTTCTTTTCGATCGTCCGGCGCAGCAAACAACAAAGCCGGGCTGTCTGCCGCCCAGTCAAACTCCGACCTTCTCCGTTCGGCTCGGCTCAAGCCCCTAAAACTTTTTGGTTTGCCTACTTGCGATATATACCCACCAAGCTAAACAAGCTTCGCTGCGCAACGAGCGAGCGAGCTTCTTCCTAAATAAATACTTGCTACGTGGTACGTCAACACCCCGGAAACCCCACTTGTATGGAAACAGGGACGGGCATTTCGTGAATCTAACTAACTAGCTAATTGCTAATCGTTTTGTGGTTCAGTCTGTTTTTGTTTGGTCCTCCTGAGTCCTGGAGCCCCTCCCGCCGTCGTCGGCCCTCCTCTTTTCCGCGGGTGTGCCGCCATCCAGACGCCGTTGCTATTACGCGACGCAAAAGGCCTACACACGGTAGCCTATATACATACTAGTTAGCAACAACACACACAACGCACGCACGCACACCACCACCAAGCCCTGTTTTCCGCCTGTTCCTGCGAGTCCAAACGTTACCCCGCGTCTTTCCGAGATTTCTGTTTCTTTTTTTATTTTCCCTGTATTTTCTTTTTCCTGCGAAACCCCTCCGCTGCGTGCTTGCCCCTCATTAAGATCGACCTCTCTCTTCCCTTTCCCTTTGACCATGAGTGCCTCCATCTCCAGACTTGTTCTTACATCCCGCGCTGTTTCTCGCACCTCTTCCACCTTGCGAGCGTCTTCATTTGCCCGTCCCACCTTTGGAGCTTTACAGACATATTCCCCCGCCGCTGTCCGCACCATGGCTACCTCGCACAAGATCAAGGTCAAGAACCCCGTCGTCGAGCTCGACGGTGATGAGATGACCCGCATCATCTGGCAGAGCATCAAGGACAAGTTCATCCACCCTTACCTCGACATTGACCTCAAGTACTACGATCTTGGCCTCGAGTACCGTGACCAGACCAACGACCAGGTTACCATTGACGCCGCCGAGGCTATAAAGAAGTACTCTGTTGGTGTCAAGTGCGCAACCATCACCCCCGATGAGGCCCGCGTTGAGGAATTCAAGCTCAAGAAGAGTAAGTTGTACATTGCCCATATTACATTGTCTTGCCCGAGTTTAAAGCACCCTGTCTCGACGAAACCCCTGCCACATGCTCCGCCGTCCCAACCAACGCTGACCAACACCCACAGTGTGGCTCTCGCCCAATGGCACTATCCGCAACGCCCTCGGCGGCACAGTCTTCCGTGAGCCCATCGTCATCCCCCGAATTCCTCGCCTCGTTCCCGGCTGGAAGCAGCCCATCATCATCGGCCGCCATGCCTTTGGCGACCAGTACCGCGCAAAGGACCGCGTTATCCCTGGCCCTGGCAAGCTCACCATGGTCTACACCCCCAAGGGCGGCAAGCCCGAGGAGATTGACGTCTTTGAATTCGAGTCGGGCGGCGGCGTCGCCCAGACCCAGTACAACACGGACGAGTCCATCACCGGCTTCGCCCACGCCTCGTTCAAGCTCGCCCTCGACAAGGCCTACCCCCTCTACATGAGCACCAAGAACACCATTCTCAAAAAGTACGACGGCCGCTTCAAGGACATTTTCCAGGAGATTTATGAAACCACCTACAAGAAGGACTTTGAGGCCAAGAAGATTTGGTACGAGCACCGCCTAATTGACGACATGGTCGCCCAGATGATGAAGAGCTCTGGCGGCTACATTATGGCTCTCAAGAGTACGTATTTTCCTTCTCAGCGCGGCTTGGCTTTCTACAATATGCTAGCTTGTGCCAACGCTAACATGACCAGACTACGATGGCGATGTCCAGTCCGACGTCGTCGCCCAGGGCTTCGGCTCCCTCGGCCTCATGACTTCTGTCCTCATCACGCCCGACGGCAAGACATTCGAGTCCGAGGCCGCCCACGGTACAGTCACGCGCCACTACCGCGAGCACCAAAAGGGCAACGAGACGTCGACCAACCCCATTGCCTCCATCTTTGCCTGGACCCGCGGCCTCGTACAGCGCGGCAAGCTCGACGACACCCCCGACGTCGTCGCATTCGCCGAGGCCCTCGAGCGCGCCTGCGTCGACACCGTCGACGTTGACGGCGTCATGACAAAGGATCTCGCCCTCGCCTGCGGCAAGACGGGCCGCGAGGACTACGTCACCACCGGCGAGTACCTCAACGCCGTCGAGCGTCGTCTCAAGCAAAGCTTCAGCCAGGGCAAGCTGTGAAAAAAAAAATGAAGAATCAACAACCAAAGAAGAATCCCCCAAAAGGCAGATGGAATAAAATACCGAAACAAACAATCAATATTCAACTGACCGCATTTCGTTTTTACCTCTTTAAGGCACCTCTTTGAGGGGGGGCATCTGTTGCGCTCTGAGAATATGGAGCAACTCACCCCCCACGGATACGACGCTGAACGCAGACCCGCAGAGATGTGTGCTTCTCCGGCATCGGAAGCACGCCACATGGCCAAAACATCCAAAGGACCAAAAAAAAAAATAACGCATGGCGTTTATACAAAAGACTACGGAAAAATCGCGTGTGTGACGGAAGAGGATGGGATTGATTATATACCAGGTGACATTTTTCTACCATATGACCCCCCAAAGACATGGGTTTTTGAATATACATCATTTCAAGCATCTCAACGTGCACCCTGCGCAGCGGGATTCTCCATGCTCATGTTTTGAAATGTCAGAATTTTTAATTCCTCGTAGGATTGAACCCAAAAAAAAAAACAGAAAACGTGTCGCTGCTAAAAGTACACACAAGACTCGTTACCCTCAACATGTCTGGTGACGAGCTCGCTTCTGCATCACGGCTCCCTTTGTTTGCGCCCGTCCCCGTGTGCTTCCCTTCTCCCTCCTTTTGGTTGCCTGTCAAAAAGTTTTGCATAATCTGTCATGAATAAACTAAAACAGACTTTATTATAGAGCAGATGATTTTTTCACTCCAAGAAAGAAACTGTTCTTGATTAAAAGTGAAGCCTCGGGAGTAACAAGAATAATCGCTTTCGAGTCCATCATGTGTTGCCTGTATTTTGGAATTCTGGAAGAGCAGCTGCCGCTCTTGCACCACTGCAACCAAGAGAAAAGTTGTCTCTCTTCAACGTAAAGAGTAACGCGAGCTGCAGACTGACGGTCCAGCAGAAATCTACTCGACCGCCTCCTTCTTCGCGCGGCGTCCGCTCGGCGTGACATCTACGTCGCTCTTACGCTTCTTCTTGGACGGTCTGCTGGCCGAGCCACCAGGTCTGTATCCGGCGTCGTCCTTTCTCTTGCGCTTGCCGCGGCCGACGGGCGTGCCGTAGTCAGGTTCCTCTTCCATGCTAGCATCCGCGTCGCCGCCCTTGTCGCCCTTGTCGCTCTTCTCTACAGCAGAAGCGGTGGCGGCGGCGGCGGCGGCATTGCTGACGCGGGAAGAGACGCCGCTCGCGCGCTTGACCCGGGACGTCGGCTTGCCACCACGCTCAACTCGTCCGCCGCGAGACTTGCGCGTGCTGGCGCTGTTGCCGTGGGCGCTGGCGGAAGCTCCATCGGCACCACCGCCGCCGGCAGCATCGGCGTCATCATGGGTCTCGCCGTCTTGAAGGAACACCTTGGGGGCGTGTTTGCGCAGCCAATTCGTGACGCTCGTCGGGTTCTTGAGGTGCGGGTGAGAGGAGAGGTGGCTGTTGGGGTGGGCGCGCGGCGCGAGCGTTGGAAGGTGGGCGTCGGTATCGAGGCTGCTGTCCACCGTGAAGATGTAGTCGTCGACGTCGTCGGGTGTGAGGAAACTCACCGGGTGCGACTCGCCGGCACCCAGGGTCAGGTCCTCGATGATAGGAGCGTTGGCGCTTTTGGCCGTGGCGTAGTTGGTGTGCGGCACCGCCGTCAGAAGCTCCTCGAGCTTCTTGAGGGCTGCAGCCTTTTCCGACGCATGGTTGCGATCGATGGCCAGCGTGGGAGCTTTGACATCGCCGTTAGGCGTGAGAGCCACATCTATGCGCTTATCGAGGGGAATTTGGGGACAGTTGTTGATGTCGAGGAGGATGTCGAGGAGGCGGCTAGAAGTGTTAAGAGTCAGCGCTTGTGAAGCCCGCATGAATGCAATTGAATTAAAGAAAAGCAGCGTACTCGTTTTCGACGGCTAGTCGCTTTACTGTCGCCGAAGTCTTTGCCTCGTGCTTGTGCAGCTCTTCGCCGGTCTGCATCTTCTGATCAAAGACGATGCGCATCTTTCGATACTTCTTCTTCCATGACTTGTAGCCAACAGCCTTGCGCTCCGCCGAGGGCTCCGTCTTTGGTTGCAGGTCCTCCATTGAGGATGTGTATCTGTGGTTGTGTGTGACAAAAAAGGACGGAAGGCTGGGCGAGAGCTCAGCGCGTTGGGATGCGATGCTGCTGGCGTGACCAAAAGGTGTCCCCTAGTGTGGCTTTCGGCTGGCGCGGCGCGAAAAGCGCTGTTGAAATTCGACGATGAATGCGACGCGATAGCCGAATTTGATGAAAAACCGGAAACGGAAGGCCAATGCGTCTCGTTTTGATGACTGTTGAGATGAGATGGAGAGCTTGGTGAAATAGGCAGGGAGAGGGGGGTTGTGATAGATATGGAGATTGCGAGAAAAGGGTTTGCTTGAGGCGGCTCTAATCACGGGCTGTGAGCAGACACCATGAGAGGGCGCTGTGGGTATCGTCGCGCAATCTATTTAGGCTGGTTGGCCGAGTAAGAGGCACCTACAGCGTACTGATAGGTAGGTCTCTGCGAAAATGTGTAGGGCAAACTGTGCCATATAATATTAGGCGTAATAACAGAC
>JARJPL010000158.1:0-27149 GCA_030782805.1 Aschersonia sp. MBC 622
TGATTGATTGTTAGCCACACTGACGCTGTTGACACGGATCTCGCGGTCGCCGCTTTCCAGGGCCGCGGCCTTGGTTAGCCCTATGATGCCGTGCTTGCTCGCATCATATGCCGCGTGTCTCGCAAAGCCTGACATGACATGTCTCGTTAGCCGCTACACCCTTTCCCCATAGTTCAGGAAGATGGATACACACCTTTTAGACCGTGGATGGACGACACGTTCACAATGGACCCTCCGTGTTCAATATTTCTGAGTTGAGCGCGCAGGCAGTACATGGTCCCTGTAAGGTTGACGCCAATAATGTGATCCCAGTCCTCGTCCTCCAACTCCGCCACCGTCGCAATGCCGTGGCATTTTCCAATGACGCCCGCTACATTGGCCGCGCCATCGAGCCGCCCATGTTTGGTCACGATGCCCATAATCCAGGAATCAACTTGTGCACGTTTTGAAACATCCACGCGATCAACATCACAGTCCACACCCTGGCCGGCGAAGTAGTCTGCGGCAGCTTTCATCGCATCTCGATCGACGTCGGCTACACACACGGTGGCGCCGCGCTGGGCGAGGATCTTGGCTGTCGCGAAGCCGATGCCGCTGGCGCCACCAGTGATGGCAAAAACGCGGCCTCGGAGGGGCTGGTAGTGTTTGATGGCCTGTTCGTCGGCCGGCTGCTTGTTGACTTGCGGTGATGTAGTGGAGAGGCTCTGCGGCTGGCCCGTAATGCTATGGACGGTTGCTGGTTCCGTGGCTGCAGAATCCGATGAATCGCGCGCATTTTTTGTTCTTGTCAGTTCTGGTATTCTTTTTCGGGACCAAGAATGTCGAATCCTGGCCAGCGCGACGGACATGATTGAGAAAGTGCAATAAAGAAGCTCTGCGCTGGTGGTAGTGGAAGAGGAGCGGGAGATGGGGTACGGCCTATTACTGGCTATACCCTGTGACGAGCCAAGATAGGATGCAAGCTGGTGATAAAAACGCACTTAAGATGAACAACGCTTATGCCAAACATCAAGTGATTGAATAGAGGAAAGTTGAGTAATGTTTTCTTGGAGAAATAGCCGAGAGGGACTCTAGAATTTGTAATTCACCGTCGCGTCGGTTTTATATCCGATGGCAGCAGCTAGAGCATTGGGTAATGTTTAGGACAATTTCTATTTAGGGCGCGAAAGGCCCGTCACTAGTGTCACGGGATGAAATCCGGTAAAAAATAGGCGGATAACTATCTCTCACACTGTTTCATCTCTTATTTTGCCCACTATTTTGCACATACTATTTCCGGCGAATGCTACTGACCTTGTCCGAGGTTGGCGGGTGGCGGGTGAGCTTTGGTGGGATGAACATCGAATTGCCCCGCCCATGACGCTCACGCCATTTCAACCGACGGGATAATTTTCCGGGCCTTCTCCGCAGTTCGGCCAAAGCAAACTCGTTGTCCGTTTTCTCCTCTCCTCTCCTCTTCTTGATCAGTTTACTCCGTACTGTTCCGAGATTCGATTTCCGATACCAACGTCCCGCAATGCTTTTTCGCCGTAAATTTCGTCGTCATATTCAATAGTTCGACGTCGAGCTGCGAAATACCGATTGCCTGCCGCCCAACAAGCTGCACGGCGGATAAGGGCCAGCGACTCACCGCTGCCGACTGACTGCATTGCTGCCAGTCATGTTCGTCAAAGTGCCGTCTTCGCATTGCATGCATTGTTTACCTGCGCTGATTTCTGCCGTCGTGTATGTTCCAGGCGCACGCATCCTGTGTTTTGTGCCCAAGGGACGTGCGCCGCCAACGGGACAGTTGCCCCCCACGTCCCCCCCATCATAACAGCGGGTAACACTTACTCCGAACACTTCATTTTCACGACGGTTGTTTGTTTTCAACTTTGTTTTCGCTAATTGGTGCATGCTCTTGAAGCGCGACGACTGGCCGCCGCAAGACGCCAAGCCCTGGCGCGCTATGCCCTATCTTGGCAACAGTACTTGTTGACGACATACTGGGTCAGCAATTGACCCTCCGGTCACCAATAATGACTCGTTGGGAGAGGCCATCGGGACATGATTGCTGCCGCAAAAATGGAAGTCACCCCCCGTTCTGCATGCTTTATCCACGACTCAAGGTTTGCTGCTGCGATGGGTGTCGCCCACTCTTACTACTGTACAAACTAGAATAAAAACCACGGACGGTGTATTCGCGCAGTATCCTTCTTCCCCAGAAAGCACTACATCAAAGCGGCCCTTCTGTTTCTCCAGAAGCCAAATACGCTCTAGACGCAGACGTCCGAGCCAAAAGCACCACGGATAGTCTCAACACACGACACAAGCCAGAGACTGCCCCTCACCACCTTCAACCATCACTCGAAACTGGATTACTCAGTTTTCTTGCAGAAATGGACTCCCACGCTTAATATAATTAGCCATTATGAGCCGTTACTACGGCGGCTTAACGCGACTTCCATTTGGCGCTACGTAGTACTGTAGAAGCAGGGCAAGCAGGGGCGCAGGGGGGTGCTAGTGGACGTACAGTACCTACGCGGGAGGGGGGTGTTTTCTGACATGCCCTGACAGATTTTCGTAGATAAAATATTATTACGGCATGTTACCATGGATTCGGGCTTCTTAGATAGGATGTTAGAAATTTTTTTAATATGCTAAAAAGTGCGATTTCCTTAACATGCCTTAAAAACATGCTAGATAGTAAAATATGTCAGAGAGCATGTCAGAAAACACCCCCCTCCCGCGTAGGTAGTATTACAGTGGCGCCGGTCGTCCCGTCTGCCTAACGATTTTCTAGAAGAACAGAAAACCCTCTTACACGCTAGCCAGGCCTTTCAGTAGAAACGAGTGCTTTTTTCATTAGAGAGGATGTTTTCTTAAATTTTGTATCATCATTGGTGACATTTCCTGACCGCCAAAGTTATGTGTCCCTGAGGCGTCGGCACCCACCAGTAGTGCTCCCAGTCACACTCGCCGTGGCCGTGACAATACACCACCACAACAGAGCAGACGACTTTACTCTGCCTCCCCAATTGCTAGCCCTCTACGCTCTGCTATTTTTTTTTTGATTCATCATGCGGCTCTTTTTTGATTATGTTGCCTTTGAGGCAAGTGAGGGGAATTGAAGAAGAGTGGCGGAAGTTCATGGTTCAGGACATGGCCATCGGCCGTTTCATCGTGAAGCATCACGGTGGCGGTACTTCCACGTTGTGATCAATACTGAAAACCGGTTCCTTTAATGCGCAGTTCTGCATGGAATTTGAGGATGGTGGCTCAGCCGTGATTCGATTCCCGAAAGCTGGCGCGACAATGTTTCCTGAGGAGAAGATACGTAATGAGGTCGCCGTGATGAAGCTGATTCAGGAAAAGTCAACTAAACCGATCTCATTTATTCTTCATTGGGGATCAAGAGAAGAGAGTCCCCTTCATATTGGGCCATTTATTCTCATGGAATACGTTCAACATCACACCGGCATGGGACAGGCACTGGACATTCCGGGCCAAGTCTCCAAGATCCGCCAAACCTTGACCCTAATATTGACCCCGCCAAGCTTAAGACGCTATATCAACAGATGGCGGACATTTTACTACAGCTGTCTAGGCTGCAATTTCCAGTGATAGGCGCTTTTGAAGAGACTGATGACTGTACATGGGAGGTCACGCAACGACCCCTATCAATGTTTATGAATGAACTTATACGGATTGGATCCTTGCCGCGTGCAAAACTACCCGGGTCTACATTTCAAAACTCGTCAGACTACTTCGAAAGGCTTGCGCAGTTACATTTTGACCATTTGACTCATCAGCGATGCGGTTGAGTCGGAGGAAGGTGGTTAGCGCAAGTATATCGGCTATGGTGTGATGATTTGCGACCTTCGAATATCCTTGTTGGCGAGAATTTGCAAATCGTCGCCGTAGTCGATCTGGAATTCTCCTATGCTGCGCCAGTCGAGTTTTCATTCGCTCCACCGTGGTGGCTGATTCTTGAACAGCCTGAATATTGGCCACAGGAAACTCTTGTTACCAGGAAGATGAAGCAGAGGAAAACAAGGGAATTGGTGTGGGAACTATATGAGCCGCCTGTTCAGCTAGCGTGACTTAAGAGAGCTTTGCGAGATGCTACGAGCGGCTAGAAATGCACTATTGATGAGTTCTTTTGCTTGTACGTGCGTGCGATCCTGAAGATTCCGGAATTTGGAAGCGAAACATGAGCCTTGGTTGTGATGATATGTCTCGTAAGGGTGCTATACTTCAATAAAAGAATTTAGCTTGAGCCGCTTCATAATCTTCGCTAGATTAGACAAAAACGAAAGTCTCTCTCTGGGATGACTACAGTCTACAGAACTGCTACTAAGTATGCTCGCAGAGTACATACGGGAAATGGCTTGCTCCAGATTTTGATTACCTCTAAAGACTGCTGACGTCGATGTAGTCACTAGTGCTTCCATGAACCTCTGATGCCTTCACTTTGGACTATGCCAGCTGCAAGAAGTCGAAAACTCTGAACCGATTATCACCGTCTTTGCGAGTTTAGTCTTCCTATAGCTTATCTTCCTTCTATACGTCTCTATGTTATATAGAGAAAAGAGTCAGTTTTCATGCAGTATAGCAGCGAGAGAAGAGGGCCACAGGCCGCATAATGTGTTCTCTCTATCCAAATATATCAGAAACTCAAGCATGAGGTAGTACTTTGTTTCTCCTTTGGCCTCTGCGGCAAGAGTCGTCTCTACTCACCAGCAGCATCAGCAACTAAAACAACTCTGATGCTTTTATTTGTTTACTGAGTCTCTCCATCATGCATTCTGGTGTCTGAAAACCCCCATCCAAACGTCATATTAAGGCCAATTTATAAAGATTGCTGTGCCTGCGGAAATTCCCCCATCATTCCGGGGTTCTTGAAACCAACACCACGCTGGGGCGGCGGGGATGATCACGTCACTATCGGCGACCGAAACAGACACAAAGACTGGAAAGCAATACCAAAATGACTATCATGAGCTTCCACTCGTATCTAACGGGCTAACTTCACTATAAGCAAGAGCACTATAAGCAGGAGAATTACTTCTTCTCCCCCCCCCGCAAGTGGAACTTGGCATCGGCCCTACGGCGTGCCGAGACTTGTCTTGTGCGCACTGATTCACTCCACACGGCACGGACAAGTGAGATTGAGTTTAGTACGGGGTGAGAGCAGCGATTAGTCAACTTCGTTTCAAACGTCATACTTGAGTTTGTTTTCAACCCTATTTAGAGGAATCTACTTCGATACTGACGTAGGCCTCCCTCGAATGACGAAACTAAGCCCTCTAGACAAGTTTCGGAGACGTTGCGATCCGAGTCGTTTGTGGCTAGTTGAACGCCATGACATTGTGCATCAGGAGTTGACCCGTCAATGCAGTGAATCTTCAAGGTTCTTGGGGGGGAGTTGCTGACACACCTTTTTTTCACATGCAGCTCGAAGCAGTCGCACTTTTCTCCAAGAGTCAGATGAGCCTATGATATGTCGATTAGTGCATGAAACGTACATCTTGTTATTAAATCTCTACTCAAGGTTTTAAATATCATTTCTATCTGTGTTTTTAAGAGGGCGATCATTAGGTTTGCTTTTTATCTTTAGGTCGCATTTTGCCGTATGTTCCTTCTAGACTATCTTCTTTAGCCTGTCCAAGATCAGGGTAGCTAGCCCATTAGCGTTGACCCGATTGAACTTTCAATTCAAAGACGTACAAGCCGTCATAGACTCGCAGGACGAGAAGCATTCCGTTGGTGTCATCTGCAGTGGGAAAGTGACAAATATAGGCTGGTTACACCAAAGATAGTCGCAACCAACTATCAACTTTGTAGGCGGTGTTGTGATGTAGGAGCGACGCCAGCGCCGCCACAATCGACGCGGCTTGCAGAAGCCTCTCTCTTCGATCGTCGCCGCCAAGGCAAAGAGGTGTGTCTCACTGATAACGACCATCGACGTCGTTCCTCCCGCGTCGCAGCCAGTCGCGAATTGTCTCAGTGCGCAACATGGCACAGCCAGCTCAGGTGCCAACGCTACATGGCACATCATTGCCAGTCTAGACCGGGATCTGCGTTGCGCGATAACGTCATGTTTCATGCTTAAATTTTTACAAAGCATTTGAGTAACCCAAGATCAGCCCTGCACATGTGTCGGCGTGCTTTCTGCGTTGCTTTTCTTATTTATATATATTCTTTGCCCCCGACGTTTCAACGGGTTTCGCCATCCTGGATCACATTGTATTTCGAGTAATTCAAACGGCTTTGGGGGTATTAGGGGCACTGCGCATGGATAAGCCGGCCACGGGCGGCCCTTTGCGCCTGAGATGGGTGGTGAAGGCGGGTCACGACTCACCAACACCGGTCGCGCTCTTGGCAACAAGGCGCAGTAAGCATCTTGGCCCTAGTGGCCTCTCAGAGTAGTACCCTGTTGTCCTCAGTTCTTTGTCGAAATTGTCTTCTGTCGCAGCGTGATTCGCCAAGAGCGGCTGCACGCCACCCCGTGCACTAACTTTACTGGATTGGATCTGCGCATCGCTGCCGGAGGCTGAGATTTGACTCCTTCCGGCTCCATCTCGCCAAGACGGGTTGCTGAGATGGGCTGCGGATGCCAACACTTTCGGCAATTGCCCGCGTCTTTGCCTATTTTTTATCTCTTGTTCTGTTCAGCCACGCAGATCCCTCACCGGTTTGTACCGATAGCAAACGATCCCTGCCAGCTGATCGTTGGCTCACGGGAGGACAAGGACTTGAATGTCAAACCTCGCCCGTATGCATGCAGAATAAGCTTAATCTTTTGGTGGGGGCCACAAGGTGTACGCGCAACACCCAAGCTTGCACCAACACAATGTCTCAGCACAGATGCGAGAGTGGAATCTCAATATCATGCGCCGTTCTTGGCATTAGGCACATAGGCTCTTTGTGCCCCCGGTTTGGGCGTCCCAGGATTGCCCAGCTGTTTGATAACAAACTGGACTGGGGGCGTATAATAGGGGCAGGATCTGTCTTCAATCTGGGCCGTCATTTCCGTAGGCAGACTTTTTTTTTGTATCTAGCACTCTTTTATACCTTCACTTTACACAGGCCAAAGCGGTTCTGTCAGGTCATTTAATAAAGACACATCATGGACGATGTTGGGCCCGGTTCGCCCAAGTGCCTCAAATATGCACAATTCACATCGCATCTCGGACGGTGGCAGTTCAAGGTGATATACTGGACATTGTTCATCACAAACTTGCTACTTTTATTCTTCGGATCATACATATATATCAAGTGAGAAGCCTTCCATCTTGCACTTAGCTGTTGCTAACCAGCTTCAGAGCCCAAGATGCCCTGTCAAAATATACCGAATACCCCGGCAAGCTGCAAAAGCGGCTTCGAATATGCATCGGCATATGCACAGGCTGCGTGCTATCCTCGACTGTCATTGTAATTATGGAAGCCTATGCATTGTTGGCTCTACAATTCTGCGACGGCGAGGACCTCATGTCCCTGTACTGGTCGACATGGACCATGATCCAGGTCGGCTCACTCATTGCCATGGTCGGCGTCATTCTCGCCATGGTACATACGCTACGGGATAAAAGGCACCCGTGAGTACTCTTTGGTCAATACTGCGACGAATGCCGCGGCATCGCTAACAGATTATAGGCCTTGGGCGCTGGCACTGGGCACACCAGTCTTGGTCATTGCAGGGTTGCTGCACATGTGCTACCTATGCACAAAGGCGCGGTTCCAGAGCCTGCGAAGGAAACCTTCGGCAGATACGGAAACAGAACCACCATTCAGTAGAGTGTACGTATACAAATGAATCGTCCGTGGACCAAAAGCTAACGCCGACAGCAACACTATTGGCCCCAGCTCCAGTGATTCAATAGACGAAACCATAAGAGGCGAGTTTATTGGTTTTACGGTAGAAGGAGGCCCAATAGTGCGATTTACAAACACCGACGGCGTCGACGTTCCGCAAGGCGGCGAGCTATTAGGGCATTGTGGTACAAATAGCGTACTAGTCTCTTATCGCAGAGATTCCGTTCGCTTCTTGACGGACGATCAGGAGAGCAACCGAGATACACAAGAAAAAGCATAGATAGGACCCAGCCTGAAATTTTAGTAGCGAATTATGACCATCAATGAAGACGATTGACACTTTTTTTTTCAAAAATCGTCCGATGATAGTGCGGATAGCAACCTATTTTCTACACACGATGATAGAGGCGACAGTGGCGGCAGTGGTAGTATTAGCGCCAGCAATTGTAGTAGCGCCGACAGAGACATTAGCGGCAGGGCTTAGGTACCTGCAAATTTTACACCAGCCTGGCCACAACCTTGTAGCCCTCAGTAGCACAGCTATGCTTACCTACCTGCGAGAGGACTTCTACTGTAGGTAGCATTGATTCGGTCCATGTTGCCAAGCTCTCTACGTATTGTCGGCTCACTACGTAAATGGGAATGGTTGCGAGTCTGGCTTTTGATGATGATTAGAAATGCATGTATGTATGAGTGGTGGGCGGGGTCGTTTGGGTTGGTGGGTTTGGCGGGGCAAGTATCTTGGTAGTTATGTCTGTTTGTAGATTCCGTTGTCGGACTGCTTGCCAATTCTAAACTAATCAAGCTACAACATTCTATTTTTGCGCCGCGATCTCTGCACCGTCGACGACACGTACTAGGCGGCCATTACACCTCGATTTTGGGTTCATTTTGTTTCTGCCAGCCTGAAACCCTCCGTCGCCGCAACACTTGCTGCAGCGCCATTATGGGCTTGGACAAGGTCAAGCACGTTGTGCTGGTAAGTCGCCTCATCCGGCTTCATTACGCGTCGCTGACAACGCAGGTCCTCTCCGGCAAAGGCGGCGTCGGCAAGTCATCCGTTACAACACAGCTCGCCCTATCGCTCGCGCTTGCCGGGCACTCGGTCGGGATCCTCGACATCGATCTGACCGGGCCCTCGATCCCGCGAATGCTCTCGATCGAATCGTCAAAAGTCACACAAGTGCCCGGGGGGTGGGCGCCCGTGCTCGTGCAGGCCGCCGACGCAGCGACCGGGTCCGGCAGCCTCTACGCCATGAGTCTCGGGTTTCTGCTTCCGCAGCGCGGCGACGCGGTCGTCTGGCGCGGGCCGAAGAAGACGGCCATGATCCGGCAATTCTTCAAGGACGTGCTGTGGCCCGAGGTCGACTATCTGCTCGTCGACACGCCGCCGGGGACGTCGGACGAGCACATTTCGCTCGCGGAGACACTGCAGCGAGACGCGCGCCCGGGGCAGGTGTCGGGGGCGGTGGTGGTCACGACGCCGCAGGCCGTGTCGACGGCTGACGTGCGCAAGGAGCTAAACTTTTGCTCCAAGACGAATATACCTGTGCTTGGCGTTGTGGAAAATATGAGCGGCTTTGTGTGTCCACACTGCTCAGAGTGTACCGATATATTCGGTTCTGGGGGCGGCAAAGCAATGGCAGAGGAGTTTGCCGTCAAGTTCCTCGGGGCGGTGCCGATGGATGCGCAATTTATTACGTTGGTGGAAGAGGGGAGGCGGCCGCGGTACCCAGTGGGCACCCAGGTGAATGGAAAGGATATCTCGACGGAGCAGGTCAACGTCGATGATGCGGGTTCCTTGATGGAAAAGTACAAGGATTGCTCGCTGTATCATGTGTTCAAAGACATAGCGCACGGGTTGGTCGAGGGGTCAACGAGCGGATGAACAAATACGGATTGAAAGATACCATTACATATAGACGGCTGGAGTTTGGCAATTGCGTTATCAATGAGAAATGACACTTGATGTATGGGATCGTGACTCACGGTGAGAGAAAGCCGAGCGGCGGAATATGAACAGCCAAAAAAAGAATACATAAATATTCCCATCTGCCACTTGATCCAGCGACAGAAGCCAAATTTTAAGATAGCCTCTGTCCTTAGACCTTCGATCTCTATAAATAAAGAAAAGCCTTTTACAACCCATAAAGCAGCGGCGCTATGGTGCAGACGGCGCTACTGGTGGCACGCTGAGTCACAAGCCCAGTCGCACGGCGCTCGGGTGTCGGGGTAGTTGGTAATAGGATGCCTTGTGTGAGCCCTGCCTGCAATATGAATGGAAGAGATACATGCCGTCAGGCTAGTATTTGAGCTGATGGCCATTCACGCATGCCATTTGCCGATGCGAATCATTGATGCCTATGCACGCAAATGCACTCGCCTACCTCGGAACGGGCTGCTGCGAGGCACATCAGCCCCAAGGCAGAAAAAGTTACATCCGTTGTCACGACGCATGAAATGTCTAGAACTCAGCTCAGACGGCGCTTCCAATGGGATGAGAGTTTGCGACGAGTGATGAACAAGGTAGCAAGCCGTGCCCGCCCCCTCTCTCGGGTACCCAAGTACGCAGGGGTTCAGAAATTTTTCCCGCTTCAGTGGGGACGTCACCACTCGCCCAACGCCCGAATATTGGACACACAGAAATCTCATCCAGCTCTCGTGCCAACTTTCTGGCTTCTTGCATTGCACAGCCATTGTCTCCCGAAAACAACACACAATCAGACACACATACGCGCCCTGTACCCTGCGGCTGCGAGTTTCCTGCTACCTTGCTCTGACTCCTTGTTCACTCGACTTCTGCAGTGCTCTACACTCTGCGTACAAATTTTCACCACTTTGCGCCTTTTGTGGCCCGCCACGAAAGATAAACAGTCCTCTTCTTCCCCTCATCTTTGCCTTGGACGACAGCTAGACCTGCTTGCTGAATCTCCTATCCCATCGGCACGCAATACGCTTCGCTTTGCTTCGCTCTGCTTCGCGTTTTGCTATCCAATGTTGCAAGCCGTCTGCTAAACTCCCGAGCTTGCTCATCTACACCACGACGGCCGTGACCGCCTCGACTGTCGCCCGTCCGCGAATCTTCCACCATCCCTATCTGCACTTCTATGCGTCCAGCGGACCCTCTGCGCTTCCTATTCAACAGACCGTCAAAGTATGCCAATCACAAACTCACCACGCTGCATCCGAAACACCCCCGCTAACGTGTTTGTCTTCTGTAGGCCTCGATAGCACGAATCTTGCTACATACCCCGCTTACCGTCCGCATCACCACCGTATTATCCTTTCAAAAAGCAGATCCCAAAGTCTGCTAGCTCCGATACTCCCCCATAGGTATCGGACTGCAGCCTAATTGCCACAATTCCTCCCGAGAAGAGGTTCAAGCACTCCATCTTCCGACCTCCCTAACGTCCCCTCCGTGACGTTGTCAATACCCCTTCCCACCAACGCATTGCTGCTGGCTCCGCCAGCGCTCGAGACTCACCACTTTCCTGTGGGCCTACTCTCTCAAGCAGACGCCGCAAAGTCTGTTTGAGCGGCAGCTAGTGCTCCGCGGACTCTGCCACACGGGCAAAGAATCTGTCAACGAACATTTCTCAAACAATTACCAACCGGCCGACATCTCTCGCCGCTATCATGGTCCAGTACTCAGTCCCGAGCAACTATACCTTTTCTCCGTCCTCCGCTACTCCTCACCTGACCATCAACCACGATGTTGTTGCCGATCTGGACTCAAGCAACGCCTTTGAGGGCCCGGAAAAGCTTCTAGAGGTTTGGTTTGCGCCCAGCGCCGATGCTCTACCTGTCAATGCCTCTCCTCTCGGTCTCAAGGCTGTCGACAAGGAGACTTGGGAGTCTATGCTTGACATGGTTCACTGCAAAGTTCTCTCCGTTCTCGAGTCCGAGACTGTCGACGCCTACCTCTTGTCCGAGTCGAGCATGTTTGTCTTCCCCCACAAGCTAATTCTCAAGACTTGCGGTACCACTACACTTCTTCTTGGTCTCCAGCGCCTTCTCCATATTGCTGCTGCCAATGCCGGCTTCCCGTTTAGCAACGCCAGCTCCGTCGACAGCATTCGCGCTGCCGCTACCCCGTACCGCGTCTTTTATAGTCGCAAGAATTTTCTCTTCCCCGATCAACAGCGCGGCCCTCACCGTAGCTGGAAGCAGGAAGTCAAGTACCTCGACGATATGCTCGGCCACGGAAGCGCTTACATGGTCGGCAAAATGAACGGTGATCATTGGTACCTCTACCTAACCCCGCCCAACCAGGAGCTCACTCCCCCCATCACGCCTCAGTCCGAGACCAATGAGAAAATCATCGAATCCGACGACAGCCCGGATCTTGGTCTCATTGAGTCGAGCGGTGATGAGCATGTTGACGAGACCTTGGAGATTCTCATGACTGATCTTGATCCTGAGAACGCAAAGCAGTTCTTCCTTTCGCACGCGAGTGCGGTCGCTTGCGATAGGATGGCTGCTGAGAACAAGGCTCGCTGCTCCACAACCTATGAAGATACTTCTGAGCCGCTGGATGAAGTTGACGTCTTCAGCAACGGAAGTGACTCTGACTTGCACGATGAAGTCAACACGCCTGTGGTTGACGAGTCTCTCACCACCGAAGGCCACGCTCTTGGCACCGTCATCTCTGACAACTGTGGATTGGCGAATGTCTACCCTACCTCGGTTTATCCCGATGCCCGCATCGACGCTTACCTTTTCAGTCCCTGCGGATTCTCTGCCAATGGTGTCGTACCGGCCCCGCCCAATGCGGACGGCGAGAGCAAGGCTTGCCACTATTTTACCGTGCACGTCACCCCCGAGGACGGTTTTTCCTATGCTTCGTTCGAAACCAATGTGCCCGGCGGACAGAATGGTCGTGACACTGCGGAAATTATCGAGCATGTGGTTGACATTTTCAAGCCGGGCCGCTTCAGCGTCACGCTCTTTGAAGCCAAGGGCCGCCGGGCCAACCCCTACGGCGCCGGTGCTGACCGAATTCGCGGTCTGGCCAGCAAGCGTCTCGCTGACCCTGTCCCTGGCTACAAGCGCGTTGACCGAATTGTGCACGACTTTGACGACTATAACCTCGTCTTCCGTTTCTTTGAGAAGGATGGCTTCGCAGGTCCAAGGGGTGCTCGTGTTGGGGAGGAGTAAATCGGCCTTGCGGTCCGAAGGATGGACGCTTAATTGGTCTTTTTTTGATCCATCGACCAAAGATGACCTGGCACCTGAGTGCCATTTGAGTTGCAGAATCGCTCTTTTGAATGGGTGATGAGCTACTCTTCACGTTTACTTTCTAGTCTCTCATTTTCATCACGATTTGAGCTCTCGGCCAGCCGCTCATCGACCCCATTGCGCCTCGTAACGGCTACTGCAACGTGCTTATGAGTTCTGTTTTGATTTACGACTGCATATTAGCAATATCACCATCATTTTCTCTTTCATAAATATACCTGTAGATTCAATTGTTGTCAACTAAAACTGGCGTCAACCCTCGTGATTGCTTGAATTGCGTCCGATGCGTTATCGATAAAAGCACGTGGACCCACTTCATTTTTCTGTCGGCCGAAATTTCTGCCACTCAAAATTTTTTGAACTCGAATTTGAGAGACAAGTCACCATCTTGAGAACATTTTTTGCACGAACAATCATACGTCGCAGGATAACCCAATCGCACTTCTACTCATCCGCTCTATCATCGAATTCGACACACTACCACACCCAATTCGCCGCCATGCATCTCATGTACACCGTCGACGGCAAGGGCAACCGCCTGTACACACTCAAAAAGGTGGCCCACGGCCAAGTCACCAAGAGCGCTCACCCGGCACGCTTCTCGCCCGACGACAAGTGGTCGCGCCAGCGCGTTACCCTGAAGCGTCGCTTCAACCTTCTCCTGACCCAGCAGAGTGCGCTTCTTTCCCCCAAAGCCTTGGCCGTCGTGAAAATTGGATAAAGCTGACTGTTGACTATAGAGGACGAGGAGTAAATCAGGCCTATGCGTAGGCTTTTCGCGAAATTACGCATATTGCACACACACACACACATACACAAACACGAGGTGAAGGAGGGGGAGGAGAGAGCAACTTCAAAGCGTAATGCGTAGAATCTAGCTCTCGTAGATGGCGTTTTGGGAATTTGCTTTTTACATGTCCTGTCCAGACGTCTGGATTTTGACTACCCTCATACATTTTTTTTCAATTGGCGTCTACGGAATGTTTTCGCAATGATAAAACACTGCAAAATTCATCACTACTGCCAGAATTCAATGTGGTTTATGTAGAGTGTCTATTTCCCATCATGATATTGCTTGCAAAATGCTCTATAAACTACCCAAGCCGTTGCCCATCCATCCATGTAAAACTTTTGACATCCGATTCATAATGCATTGCTTGTTCCTTTTCCTTTTCCCTTTCCACGTTTTTGTTTGCCTTTGTTCCATCATTTGATTGAATCATGGCTACATTCATCTTCGACGGCGAGAGTTGATAGCTCTGCCGGCCCCAACGCGTATCTTACCACCCCCCGAGCGATCTCCCGTCAGGATGCCCGGCAGAAACTCATCATCCATCAAATCCTTCTTCTTCTGCCTCTTCTGCGCATCCGCCGCCTTGACATACTCCTTTTGGTCTTCCGCGAGCATCAAGCCCACGCCCCAATTGTTCTGCCCGCCCGCGTGCTTGGCCAGACGCCCGTGGGGCGAGCCGTGCACCGGTTTGGGCACGCTGTAGACGTTGCCACGGTTGTTCCACTGGAAGCCCTTCTTCATGTGTAGCCGAAAGTTGCCCTGCTCGTCGGTGGAGCAGCTGGTGCGAATGAGCGTCGGCTGGCCGCAGCTCGGGCAAAATTGCCGCTCCATGTCCTTGGTCACCTTGAAGCAGCCGTGGCAGCGTAGCACCCACGTCTTGAGCTGCGTGATGCGGGCAAAGGTCGGCGTGACGAGGTTGAGGTTCATCCGGAGGGCAACGTTTTGCATGGCAAAGTCGGAGGTGAGCACGGCGGCCTGCAGAGTGCGCTGCGGGCTCTTAGACGGAGTTGAGCCGTTGTCCTGGCCTTTGTGCTTCTTGACATTGGACGGCGTGATCCAGCCGCCGTCGTCGTCGGACGCCTCCCCGTCGTCCTCATCCTCGTCTTCCTCTATCACGACGTTCTCGGCGGCAACTTCATCTTTAGCAGGTGTGGTCTCTTCGGCTTGGTCCTTAGCATCAACCTTGGGGGAGTCGTCCGTGTTTGCAGCATCTTCTTCTGTCTCTGCGGCATGGGCAAGATTGAGCTTCTCCAAAGCTTCGACAGGAGCCTCCGTGGCCGGTTCAACCGCGCCCTCTGTCTTCTCTACAGCAGAACCCACTGCTGAAGTCTCGACAGCCTCCGTTGTTCTCTGAGGGGGCTTGCCATTGACCTGCTTCTGGTCTGGTGAGCTCCGCAACCGCCAGTCGCCGCCGTTGCGCTCGCACTCCAACTCGTAACCGAGTGCCAGGAGCTCGATATCCGGCTTACTCAGGACTCCAAGGTCACCCGTCTTGCGCGCAAACTCGCGGATGATGCCCAAGCTCCTTGGATGCGGCGCCCGCACCGTCACAAATGGTAGCAGCTGCGTCTCCACGCGGGTCCGTGTCGCGGCGTCGCGGATCTCGGGTACCACGGACGGCAGGATGTATAGTTGTTCGGCCTGCGCGAGCAGCGCACTCACAGTCGGATCGTTCTTGATCAAGGGACCTGTGTCGAGCACCAGGCTATGGATGGGTTTGCTGGTCGTCGTCTTGGTGGTGGTCGTCGTCGTGGGCACGGCGGGGGCCTCGCTTGGAGGGACCTGTGGCGGGGTGGCCATGGTATTGCTGGTACTACAGCGCCGGTAAACCAGGAGATGTGGCGTGCAAGTATGTGTGAGGAAGTAGTTGAGAGTCGGAGAAATGTGAAAAAAGTAACGAGAATTGTATAGCAGGCGGCTGCGTATTCAAATCTGCTGTCTCTTCAACCTTGATGCCGCACAATGTCGATTTGGTGATAAAATTGTAGTGGGGCAAAAAAAAGATGATGGATAAGGCTTATCGGTCGGAGTGTTGACACGTGACGCATGCCAGTTGCAGAGGCGAGAGCTTGTGCGCAGAGTCACTATTTATTCACAGTTCTCAAAGCAGAGGAGGAAAAATCGAGGAGAAAGAAAACCAAGTTTAATCTCTTGACCACATCTATTGCTATCACGACGTGGAATGCTTCTGCTGGTGGGCGCAGCTGCAGCTCAATAATTGCCTAGATAAAGTCCAATTAGGCCGTTATATGTAGATACAAGGGCGCATCTGCATAAGATCCTGCAGGTACTTTGATTATCGATAAAAGCGAAGCGAAGACGCACAACACGTACCATCTCGTTGAGGCAAATAAACCGAATCGGTTGATATCGCCTGTCAGTATGCAGAATTGCGTGGGCTGCTCACTCCGACGCAGTGCTGCCGGCCAAACAACCAGTGAGCACACAGACTTGGTTGGCCAACTTGTCTTGCCAGCGCGGTGGCTAGCAGCACTAATAGATACTAGCCGCGGACATTGTTCTCCCACTTTTCGTTGAGCGTGGCAGGCAAATACGTTTCTTACGGCAGCCGACATTTCCGGGCATGCCCACAAGTCGTAAGCCACCTTCATCGCATGAGTATCAAGCGCTGTAAAATCACGTCAGCCTGAAGAGTTGGCGGGCAGAGAAACATTTTGTCGTCAAAATTGCTTAGTAGGGCCAAAAAATATGCTGCTCACAAGATTGTGACCTCGCACTCGAGGCTGGTTGGTGTGCTGTCGAGCGACTGCGCGAATGAGACGCTTCTCATTTCGCAGCCAGCGGGGTAGCGCCGTGATGCCCACCCAATTGTTGATGATGGCAAGCTCGACGACGAGAACTTGGCAGACTACGGATAACCATGAAAATGTTGGGGTAAAAGTGCGGAATTTTCGTAGCACGCGTCCAGCTGCGGCTTAGGGAAATAAAAACAAAAGTCTGGAGACCCCGCAGATCGTCGACGTGGAGGTCTTGTGGTGTGCCTCAAGTCGGACAGTAACTCCGCCAGCATCACAGAAGTGACAGAACTATGAGATTTTTGTGCCTGTTTTGTGTCTAACGCCGATACACACGACTCATGCCGCTGCAGATTACAACAGAGGCCCCTGGCTAGACTCGGTCATAGCGCCAGCCTCAATTCTTTCAAGACTGTTTCAAGGGCCCGTATGCGGGATAGCCTAGAAGAGGGTCTAGAGAGCATTTGAAGACTTATTTTAGATTTATTTAGATTTATTTTAGGGAATTAGTGCGTTCAATGTTACTCTGTACCCAACACCCAGCAACCCAGGCCCAGGTGCCGGGTTGTCAGAAGGCTTGGCTATCCCGCCGCTGCCCTGCCAAGGCCGCTGCCGCACGACCTCTACTGCGTGACATGGTGAATGGGCAAAGCCGCAGCGCCGCGCACATGTTCCGCGGTGGAATCGATTCCGAGTAGTCTTGATCAGTGATCATGCCTTCCCGATGGGATAGTTGGATGCTGACGAGTAGGAAATGCTGTATTACATAATTTACATGACGTTGAAGTTTCTGGCGCGGAGAAATTCATGCTGGTCTGCTCGCCCCCCCCAACTTCGTCATGCACGACCACTGCCCTGTCATCCATCGCCACTAGTTATTACTCTCTGTCATCTAATAAACCCGCAGATGGGCGGGCGGGTCATTCTCTCGCCTGCAGCGAGAAAGATGCGTTCCAAAAGTCTTTTGCCTCGATGCTTCCCCACGTTGCATCGTAGAGAGTATGGTGTTTTTCAAGAGAATAATCCGGATGATTATCACGTACATAAAACATGGGCAAATGAAGAAGAGAATTACCTTGCAATCTATTCTCGTGGCGTCGTGAAAGCACACGGCATCCACAGCGGAGCCGGGCTATTAGTGATAGACTGATCCGTACCTTACCAACCTCTGCGTGCTCTGGCACTCTGGTACCTAATTACAGTACAGTGACTGGTCAACTGAGATGCCGCGTGGCGCACCTCCATGACGCTGGCGCAAACACTGAGAGACGCCCCCAAACCCCCCGCCCCCCGTCCCGTCCGCTTCCAAAAGTCTTCTGTGCAGGTGTGTGTTTTGGTGGCGCTGGGCGGCGGTCGCGTCGCACGTACAAAATTGCTAGAGGCCGTGTTTCCGAGAAAGCCACAAAACTTGGCAGGCCGCATCGGGGAATTCTCTGGGCCCAAGTGCGACGGTGTCGGAAATCGGCTAGGCGAAGGCGGCTACTAGGAGAAATTTTTTTTTTTTTCCACTGGCGTTTTTTCCGACGTCAGGACGACAATGACAGAACAACAAATAGCGAATGAGTAGGCATGACTGACAGCGCGCACTCGAATCAGATGACTCGAGAGTGGTGGGCAGCGCAAATAGTCCCATAAAAACAGATTTTGTACAGGGTACTCCGTAGGGGGTTTGGGGCTTGGGGCTTAATATTTTCCCCGGAATCGCACCGTCCGACGACTTTATTCGGTGGGCTAGGGGCAGTGGGAAACGAGGCATTTTGGATCCCAATGGCAAGACTTTGGCTTGATATTAGGTAGTTGCCAGTAGTTATTGGGGTCCTGTTCCCCATTCTTCGCCGCGCAAGTGTAACGGGCCCTCGCCAGCGCGAGAACCAAGGCGGCCCCCCTTTGCCCTGACGATGGTTGGATGGTTTAACTCGACTCAACACTCTGGATCCTGGCCTCGCTGGCTGTTCACGGTCCACACACTATGATCCTCTTGAAAGTGGGCATTGCCGCATCAGCAAGGTCATGGGTTGCTTTGGTTGCCCAACTGGCCGAGTCTAATAACGCCAATGTGACATTGAGAAGCGAGTGGCTATGGAGTGTGCCCGGCCTGGGTGGACGCGGACTTTTCGCCCTCTTTTCTCTTGCCTGGCAGCAGCCTGCCCGGCACTACTATGCTTTTGGGGTGCATGCTCGCCGCCCCCCCGCCCCCTGGAATTTGAATATTCGTTACGAATAGTTTCCATAAAATTTCGCAGCCTGGTGCAAATCGTCGTCGTCGTCGTGGAAGACGAGCCAATGAGCAGCACGGCATCTCGGGCGTAGAGCATCTTTTGTAATATCTGCGCCGTCCGAGGGTTGCGGGGGAGGAGAGAGAGAGGGAAAGAGGGCGAGACAAGTTCAGCCCAGCCCAGATCCGGGGTATATTGGTGTCGTCAGTGGCAACCAAAACAGTTCATTCCTTGTCTCACCGCGTCGTCTCTTGGGAACTACGTATGCCGCAAGCGCCGACTAGGAGAGACACACACACACGCTGTAAATAGAGAGACCAACGCTAGAAACGGTACAATGCAACATGCACAGCATGCAAACGTCAAGAGGGATGGGAAAGCAGTGAAATGGGATGGGCAATCAGCAGGCAAAAAGGGAAAAATTGGCAACATATTATTTCAATATCGTCTGACCAGGTGGCTCTCGTCCAGTCTTGCTGATAACGCTGCTCCAGCCAAGCTGGCCCACTGTCATTATCACCTAGTCAGCTGTCGGATTAGGGCAAGCAGCTCCTCTCAACTTTTTCACCTTTTCTCTCTCTTTCTTCTTTCCCTTTCCCTGTCAATTGCATCTTGTTACAAATCTCCCTTTTCCTCTCTTCATCCTTCGCCCGGCGCTAGGCTTACTTTTTTAATTCCCTCTTCTGGGCATCAGACCAACTAAAGCCTCCCCCCCCCTGCTTCGGTTCTAGCCTCAGCCTGCAAGCCGCCTCCCCACCACCACACCTTCTACCTTTGAGTGCCCCCCCGGCCCTTGACGCTAAAAGGCATTGTTGGAGTTGTCATCTGGGCTTTACCCAAACTTTCCGGGACGAACACGGTTTTTGTTAAATACGACTCTGTTCCTCTTCCTCCTCTCTGATCTTCCCCCACACTCTCCCGCATCTTTGCATCCTTGTTCATACCAAAGTCACCCAAGCCCTTCCTTCCCCTGCTGTGTGTAAGCGCGGTGGACGCCTATCGAGACACACTATAGCTTCCGGCTTTTCCTACTTTGTATTCATTACACAGTTCTTAATACAACAACACTCACTACTGCGGTTTTATCTCATCATCATGTCGGGCACGGTTGAGAAGCGCGATGGTGCTGTCTCGGACAGTTCCATCTCCAAGAAGCAGGCCGACTCGTCGCAGGATAACAGTGTCATGGGAAATGAAATCTACGGTGAAATCACCGAGTACGACGAAAACTTGTCGCGCGCCGACCTCGAAAAGCAAAAAACCGCCCAGGGTGAGGCGCATTTCAGCCGTCTCGGCTGGAAGCGCCTCACCATTATCCTCATTGTCGAAGCCATCGCCCTCGGCTCTCTCAGCTTGCCCAAGGCCTTTGCCAACCTCGGCATGGTTGCCGGTACTATCGTCTCCGTTGGACTTGGTCTCTTGGCCATCTATACCTCTGACGTTGTTGGTCAGGTCAAGATCAAGTTCCCCGAAGCTGCCCACTATGCTGATGCCGGTCGCCTCATTGCCGGTCGCTTTGGTTATGAAGTGATTGGTGCCATGTTTGTCCTGCAGCTCATCTTTCTGGTTGGTTCTCACTGTTTGACGGGCACCATTGCTTTTGGAAACATCATCGACATTACCAAGACTGGCACCTGCTCGCTAGTTTTCGGTGGTGTGTCTGCCATTATCCTACTCATTTTAGCCATTCCTCCGTCCTTTGCCGAAGTTGCCATTCTCGGATACATCGACTTTGTCTCCATTGTTCTGGCCATTGGCATCACCATCATTGCCACCGGTGTCCAGGCTTCCAAGTCGCCTGGTCTGCACAACGTGCCGTGGTCTGCCTGGCCCAAAGAGGACCTTAGCTTTGCTGACGCCTTCATTTCCGTCACCAACATTGTATTTGCCTACTCCTTCTCCATCTGCCAGTTCTCTTTCATGGACGAAATGCATACGCCAACCGACTACAAAAAGTCCATCTGGGCCCTTGGTCTCATCGAAATAAGCATCTACTCGCTGACTGGTGCTCTTATTTACGCCTTTGTCGGTCCTGACGTCAAGTCTCCTGCTCTACTGTCCGCCGGCGACACCGTCTCACGAATTGCTTTTGGTGTCGCCCTGCCTGTCATCTTTATTTCCGGCTCCATCAACACCACTGTCGTCGGCCGGTATATTCACGGCCGTGTCTACAGAGACTCGGTCACTCGCTACATCAATACGCCCAAGGGCTGGGCCACTTGGTTGTTTCTTGTCTTTGCCGTCACTGTCCTGGCCTTTATCATTGCCGAGTCTATTCCTTTCTT
Organism: Aschersonia sp. MBC 622; assembly: GCA_030782805.1. Taxonomy (NCBI): domain Eukaryota; kingdom Fungi; phylum Ascomycota; class Sordariomycetes; order Hypocreales; family Clavicipitaceae; genus Aschersonia; species Aschersonia sp. MBC 622. Next base: position 21,086 of record JARJPL010000158.1, read on the forward strand.
CTCGGATCTACTATCGATATCTTCGTCGCTCTTCGTCTCCGGTTTCACCTATTACTTTCCTCCCATCATGTGGGTTATGCTCATCAAGGAAGGTCCTGTCTGGGCTCCCCACAACCGCGTCAAGGCTTTGCTCAACCTGCTAGCCTTTGTCGTTGGCCTCGTTGTGCTGGTCGGAGGCACTTACTCTAGCATCGTTGACATTGTAAGTAAATTCAAATGACAACCTGATGAGGACAAGCGCTAACCATGTCCAGATGCACAACTACAGTCTCGGCAATGTTGGCAAGGTTTTTACTTGCGCGCCCATCGGATAAGCAACACGAATATTCTCACGAATTGCACGAGGTAGCACATCTATATCTTTGTTTTTTTAGCGATTTATATCAACACCACTAGTGGTTAGTTGCATGATTCCAGAAATGAATCAGATTATACCCCACGATGCTTTGCCGCTACCATTCGCGTAGCTCGCCTCCAGGCCCAATGAAGCCTGGAGACACCCATGGCTCAGCATTCTTGCTTGCTTCCATGACTCGCTGCTCGTCAACCTCAATGCCAAGCCCGGGCCCAGTCATGAGATTGACGTAACCATCTTCAACCTGCCAAATCTCTGGGTTCTTGATGTAGCTCAGCAGGTCATATCCCCCTACATTGTAATGAATGCCGAGACTCATTTCCTGAATGGCAAAATTCGGCGTCGCCGCATCCACCTGCATGCACGCCGCCAGCGCAATCGGCCCCAGCGGACAGTGCGGCGCAATCGGCACATCGTACGCCTCAGCCATGGCCGCAATCCTGCGCAGCTCCGAGATGCCGCCCACATGGCACGTATCCGGCTGTAGCACGTCCACGCAGTTGGCCTCGAGAAAGGGTTTCACGTCCCATCTTGAGTGCAGCCGCTCGCCCAGCGCGACCGGAATCGTCGTCAACCCCGCGAGCGCCGCCACGCTCTCGACGTGCTCCGCCAGCAGCGGCTCTTCAATGAACAGCGGCCGCAGCGGCGCCAGCGCCGCGGCTAGCTGCTTCGCCATTGGTCGGTGAGCGCGCCCGTGAAAGTCGACGCCGACGTCTAGACCAAGCGCGCGGACGGTGCGCACGCGCTCGACGCAGGCGTCGAGCGCAGAGGGCGAGTCTAGCCACCCGAGGTCCGAAGTGCCGTTCATCTTGACGGCCGTGAAGCCTTGGGCTTGGCGCGCGCGCGCGGCGCTTTCGACGTTGGCGGGGCGGTCGCCGCCGATCCAGGCGTAGACTTTGAGCTTGGTGCGCAGCTTACCGCCGAGGAGGTCGTAGATTGGCACGCCGAGTTTCCGGGCTGCAGGAGAAGTTGGGTCAGTGGACGGGGGACGGGACGGGTTGGGCGGACGGATGGTACCTTTGAGGTCCCAAAGGGCAATGTCCAGTCCGGACAGGGCACTCATAAAGACCGGGCCTCCACGGTAAAACGTCTTGCGCCATGACAGTTGCCAAATATGCTCAATGTCGCTTTTGCAAGTATTAGCACGGGGTGTTGTTGACGGGAAGCGCATCAAGGAAAAAAAACTTGCTCTGCTTCGAGTCCGAGATATTGATCTATCCATGCGTCGAGACATCCTTCTACTGCTTGAGTATGGCCCTCCAAAGATGCTTCACCCCAGCCAATGTTGCCTGCGTCGTCGGTGATTTTGACAAAAAGCCAGCGTGGGGGTACCCGGTAGTACTTGATGTCGGTGATTTTGCCCATTTTTGAAGCTAGGTAGAGGAACGATTACAGTGTTTGAAAGGAAATTGATCTAACTGATGTACAGTATGTAAGTTTTATTATGACTTTCCAAGAGTTTTGTTCGTCGTGTTCCCCCACGTATTGGGTTGTTGAATCGTGGGGGTGTCGCCCCTCAATTTCGCCTGTCGACGGGTTGAACCCCGATTTCGGACAGTTCGCCGCTTATTCCGATGGAGGGTCTTTAACTTATGAATAGAGGCTCGATTCCCTCTTGGACACAATAAACCGAATCTCTGGTCCAAGTGAACCTCTACGGATCTTTTAGCCCCTCGCTTTGTACCTCCTACTAGCATCTTATGTACGTCGCCCCCCTTGTCGGTACCAGCCTGGCATACAAGACTTACCCATCTCACTTAGTATTCTTCGAATACCCAATAAAGGATTCCGGTTACCTACCCGACTATATAGGTGAAGACTCGCTGTTTCCTAGCAAGTCGTGTCCCGCCGTATATCTATACTTGTCCCACTGGAGATCGAGCCACTCCTGCCGTCCTAGGCTTTCGAACAAACTCATGACCTCCTCGCTGGGTCTCCAGTCGCCGACCTGCCACTGTACCACCGGTGGTATTGGTGTCGCAGCAGCAGCAGCATCGCCGTCTTTCTGCTTCTCACTCCCACGCCCAGCAATGAACTTGACACCCCATTTGTGGCCCATCTTGGTCATCAAAGTCTTGAGTGCGCGGGAGACGTTATCACCTTGCAAAGCGCCGCCTCGCCTGGTAGACGCGCCGAACTCTGTCCAACTACATTTCCGATTGGTGTGATACTGGTTATTTACACTGCACAATGGGTATCTCGAGATGAGCCAACTTGGGGAATCAATTCAAAATTATCTAAATTAACTCCCCATTTTTCTGTTTCGACTCTTCTGCCTCCTTTCTTCACACTGTTATACCTTTTGACTAATTTTTATAGGCTTGGAAACCTTTGGGCAAGCTACCTGGTGGTTCCTGAAATCTGTCCGCTATACAGTAGCTAAGCAAAGATGGCTCTGGCGGCCGCAGGCTTCAGAAACTTGTCGTCCATGCAAGCAACAACGGGGTCAAAGCTGGTGATGGGAGTGCTCAGCTTCGACAGCTCAAAGACGCACTGCGCAACCTGGCGACGGCACTCGTCCTCCTTCATGCCGTACGTATTGGGCTTGCCCTCGGGCGCGCAAAGCGTCGTCTCCATCTCCTTGGGGCCGGGCTGCTTGGTCGCCACAGGCTGCACACGAGCAGCCGAAAATGTGGTAGCCGGGGACGGGACAGTAGACTTCTTAAGGCGCTCCTGTAGCTCATTCAGAGCCGTCATCTGCTCGTCCGTCTCCACGTGGTTGTTGGCGAAGTCGCTGTTGGTAAAGGCCAGTGTCTCGCCGCGCTCGTGCTGCGCGTAGATCTGCAGGGCCGACACCATGGTGCCGGTGCGGCCCCAGCCGAAGCCGCACCAGACCAGCGTGCCATTGCGGTGGGCGACGAAGCCCTCCCAGCCCTTTTGGAAGTCCTCGGGTGTGGGGACCTGGAAGTCGACGACGGGCCGGGGCGTGTAGGCGATGCCGGCGTCGGCGAGCGCCGTCTTCATGTGCTCGGCGTCGGCGTGGCTGTTGAGGCTGATGACGTGCTGAATGCCGGCCTCTTTGAAAAATAAAATTGTCTCGTTCGTGATCTTCTGGGACGCGTCCGAGCCGTCGTAAAAGGGCGCGCCGGAGCGGGCAAGCAGGTCGCCGGGGGCAATGAAGTTCTTGACAATCTCGAAGCGTTTAAGTCCGCTTTTCTCTAGGCCGCGTCGGGAGAGCTCTGCAGCTAATCAACAAGTTAGCCGCCGTGGGCGATGTCGCATGTCCTCTCGAAGAGCGTCCGTCCTACCTTCGTTCACTCTGCCAGGGAAAGCCTGGACTGCGGCAGCCGCCCCAACAAGGGTAATGAGTGCCTTTCGAATAAACATGTCGTTGAATAAATGGAACTATGAGGTATGAAAGGAAAGGATGGAGTTGATTGCCTTGTAGCTGAGCTTATATGCTTTTGTCTACTGATACCAGCTCCTAGGAGGTTGGCCGGTGCCGTATTTATATTCTGCGGTGGTTCACGGGCACAGTGATCAATGTGTGCAAAACACAAGGTCACCAAGCATAAATCTAATTTCCCTCTTCTTCATTCCCGAATCTTAAGCTTCTTCAAGTATAGGGGACTCGCGACTCGCGGGTCGACTTACAGATGATTCTCGTCATTGTCAACAAACCCCAGTACCTGCAAACAACAAAGCATTAGCTTTGCCAATATGCCCACTAGAGCGGGATGAGAGAGTGGGTATTTTCAACGTTGTTCTACCCGTCACTGAGTCGCCGACAACCCGGAACAACTCCCAGGCCTGCTTCTCGTATCCACAGTGAGTCGCGAGTTGCTCCTATTACTTGACAAATTCCAAAGCAGGGTACTCCTTCTTCTTCATTTTTACGACACTGCAGCTTATTTTCCGTGTCGAGTGTAAGTGAAATATCTCAAAAACACGGTTTGGCCGCTATGCCAAGTGTTCTGAAGCGAAAGAGCAACGAGAGACCGAAATCCAGCGCTGCATTATCAGATCGACCGTCACTTTCCCCTCCAGTGTACGGCTACATAAGGCTCGCGCTAGGATATGGTCCTGATTCTGTCACCACACCACACGGGGATCTAGCATTAACTCGGAGGATACCGAAGCTTAGCCTGGCAGTGCTCCTGCCGTTTCGGTTTCAGCCGGGGATGCATGGCTATATGAGGCTTAGCGAGAAGAAAGACCTTCCGGCCAAACACTAGGGGAAAAGCAACGTAGACCAATCAAGGTAGATAAACTTGATCCGGTGGCGGGAGCCAGCAGGGGTGCCGGAGGCCGCACCATTACTTTGCGGTCTGCCGTCCCAGCCGCGACGCTGGTGGCCATGCAGCTCAGCCAGTGGCAACGGAATGATTTTTCCGCCAAGATGCCGCGCCTCTACAGAGTATGCTTCGTGTCATAATCCTAGTCGTCACCACCGACATCCCGCCGACGTCCCGTGGAGGATAGCTCATGGGAAACGCGCTCTTATGCCTCAATTTATTGTATATAGTGTTACGTGGCTGTATGCTTACGAGAAGATGACCAAGAACGTGACCCAGAATACGACGTCATGATAAAATTGCGCCAAGTTTCTCAGTACTTTGCAGCTTCTACTATGTAATGCATACATTTACCCTCATATCCGTGCTTCCCGTAGTAATGACACCGAGCAGTGCGCGCTGGCGAAATCAATCCTATTCTGAGCATAGGAGGTTCTAGTAGTTGGCGTTCATCGCAGAGAACCCACATTATAAACCATTTATTCACACCATGAAGAACGCTAAATGCCGCCCTCCCTGATACAAATCGTAAACCCGCAACGTTGTCCCGTCCGCAGCCGCAAGATTGACCTTGCTACCCGGGTGAAACACCAGAGTGCTCACCTAACTATCGTGGCCGAGTACAATGTTCTACGCCACTTATCAACCACTGTTGCTCAATACTAACAATTCGTTCATTATCAACCACATTGTTTTCAAAATACCCTAACACTCGCCATTTTTAGTCACTTCTTATTATACTTCGTTGCTGTCAATGCCATACCCACCCCTTCCTCAAGCTGGTACCAGGAGATAGTTTCTCCCGAGTACCGCGAGCGACAGAGCAAGACCGAGAGCAGAACAACTTCTTTGCCACTGAGAAATTCAATCATGCCCGCTTAAGTAGAGACCCGATTTGCGGTATTACCGGCCACGACACGCTCACCCTCGCAACGGCTTCCGGGATGCCTTACATGAAGCTAAGTGATATGATGTATGAGCAAATGACTCGCAGACCGTCTATCCACAGGAGCGGGCTAATGGCAATTCACGCTGCCCTGACAGCGGACCACATTTAACTGTAGAATAGCATCATCCTATGGAATCATACATATATACACACCATAGAGCACTCTCTAGACGTTCAAGCTCTTGGCATGTCGCATTATCAGATGTGCGACTCGCGGCGTAGTATATAATGATGATAATTGCTCGCCGCAGCAGAGTCATCAGAATCCCTGAAACTTGGCGTATAGCTACGCCCAAGGTTATTATACCATCCGTTGTTTAGGTTTTCTTTGTACCATATACAAGTTTTACCTCCGGGGCAGAGCGATTCGACAGTTAGCCAAGGGTAGACGTCTTAGCGCTTCGTTTTAGATCCAGGCTCCTAACCACTAGACTATCCAGACCGACCAAATAACCTAATGTTACGAACGCTGCTGTATAGACACGGGGCTAAGCCGAACCGCTAGGGCAGGCACACCCTATAGCC